>JASDQU010738041.1:203706-229264 GCA_032191745.1 Picea mariana | reverse complement strand
CCGACGGGTTTAATGGCTCCGTTATCCAACTAAAGTCCTAAAACAAAGAGAGAAAATAAACTATCCTAAAGATATAACTATGATACTATGTACATGAATCTAATTATTTAAAAATGTTTAAAAAACATGAATATAAATATATGATTTATGAACAGAGTATTTACACATTGCAAGTTTTGGTGGATATCTTGCGAAATCAATGTTTTCGAAATTGTCTTCAAAGTAGATAAAGAAAGCACATATTTTTATATTTTTTTGTTTTGTAATCTAAAATCTAAGAACTTAAAAAGATACTAATAAAACATAATCTAAAATAAGAACAGAATAATAGTCACAGCCAATTGAAATTGTGTTGTTTCACTAATAAATAAACTAGTAACATAAATTGAATGTAAATAAAGCTAACCTGAGATAACCCTTATACTATGTCTATGTCCCTGTGCAATCCAAACTTCTAGTTGTCTTGCTTGTGAGAGAAATCTGAAGCAGGATTATGCTAACATCTCTTGAGTAAAMTCAAAGTGTTTTTGGGAGCAAGGCTATAAGAACAGAAGAATAAACATATATATCTAGTGACCTTGTAATGATGAATGATTACAATAAAATAAATTCTAATGTGAAACATTCATTTGATATATCAACTARACATCAAACATAAATCATGATATTAAAGTTGAAATAATGATCACATATATAATATATGAAACAACAAGTTATAGACAAAATTTAAAGCACTGAATAAAATGAAACATCGTATGCTAATGAGACTAAAGCTGCATAACGTATCAATTTCCCATAATATAAGAGGCAAAAATAAATGGAACAATGTCACGCTGGTCTAAAGCCGAAATGTGAACCACTTGTCCATTCAGTTATGAGAATTACATGTCCATAATCTGTTTCAATAAAAGATGTCTTTCACTAACAAAGTGAACATTATTTAAAGTAACTTGGGATCCAAATACTCATATCTCACATGATAGAGATGGATCTCCCAAAATCAAGTAATATTACAAAAATAGTGGATGGGAAACCACTTATAACAGAGTTGGTTTATCCAAAAATAAGTCAAAGTTTTTCTAAGACATAAGGAAAAATAAACTAGTAATCATTATAATTGAAAATATTAACTCCAAATAATCAGCAATAGAATCTCCCAATTCCTGAGAAAAGCAAGAAAAATTCGATAAATTAGAACAAACAATTACTAATAACTAATTTTTATTTAAAAGAGACTTGGCTACAGAATCGAAGATTCTGTAGCCAGTCTTAATTTTAGTAAATGAAATCAAAACTTCAAATCTACTTATTTCAAATTAGACAACAAAAATAAAACGAAAAGAAAATCAAATTGTTTACCATTAAAAGTTAACTAAAGAGGGGTCAGAGAGTCCAGAATTTATTATTGCCTTGACACTAGTCGCATTCTTGATGACTATGTTTCCGGATGTCTTAATACATTTAGTCTTCCTTTCTGCATTCGCCTTGAGATCAAAGTTTTCTTTCTTTAACAACTCATTATGAGCAGTAAGATTTTTAATTCAGGCTTGTAAGAGAGGGGTGTCGATGTAATAATGCTCAATGAAATTGAAACAGTCATCACAGTGAACATGGAAGGTGGCAGGTCGATGAAGGACACAGTTGACCATGGGTACATCAGTCTTATCTGTTGTTTGCTTCATATCTTTCCTAATGCTGGAGAACCCTTCTTTTCCTTTAAGGCATGGTGGAAAATTTGTCACAAAATCATAAGGATCAATAGGAAATATAACCTCCCTCCTAGAATTTTGAAATTCTGGATCTTCCCAAACTAGAAAATATTCTATCTCAGGATCCGAACCCTCATCGATCTCACTTGGATCAATTGAGCTCATATGAGTATCATTTTGGTTCCTTAGCTTCCTGGAGATTAGGAGATCTTCTTTCTTGTTCTTGAAACCCAAATATGTGCACTGTGGTTTTGTTCCTTTACAAAGTTTTTTGGCATCCGATTTAACAATAACATTCAGGCTAGCATCACCCACAAGCACAAGAGGACCATTTCCATTCAATTCATCAATATCTTGCTCTAGAAATCTAGCAGGTGAAAACTTACATGGTGATCCTTTGACTAGAGGGTTTTTGTCAGTGAACTCAGGTTCATTATTTGAAATATCGAACTGGTCTTTAACCACTTCCTTGTCTAAGCTAGGGTTTTCTGTTAAACAAGGTTTTGTTGTAAGATTGTCCTGAGCGAAACCATTCCTCATTAAAAAGAATTCCCAATTGTCACATATGGTTGACAAATGATGTATCAACAATATTTTAACCAACCCATGATGGAACAAGATTGAATTTACACCCTGTCGCTTGTATCACTTAGCCATATTATAGAGACTCATCAATAAATAAAATGGCATATCTAAATCGAAACCTATGAAATTCATGAATAGACGGACATGGTAGAGAAATACCAGTCCGTATCGACCCTCGTAAGTAACAAATTGTTTCATAATTAGAAAAAAACTATGCCATATAGGTTTTAGTAAGGCGATAAGAATACCTTTTACACAGCTGCCGGTTTTTCGAGAGGTCATGAACAAATTCCACGAGACTTATTTTATCCTGGTGTTTTTAAACCATCTCTTTCCATTCGATGGGAGACCTGTAGTTTTTCTAACAAAATCTCCTATCAACTCTAATTATATGCCTCCTATCTTAGCCCTGAACCCATCAAAGGTTCGTGCGAAGGCCTCTACTACCTGCAAATTATAACCCTCAAATTTCTTAAGGAATATATCCCAGCCATGACTCTTTAGGTATTCAATCACATCATCATGGGAGAGAAAGGCCTGGCATCTATTCGGATATATGTGAATGAATGGTGACATGACTACTGTAACCATAATGCAACAAAGATTACTCGAAAAGGTTTTGGGTTTGAATCATGCGAGCAACATACACAAGTCCGAATGGAGAGTGGAAACATGAAAATAACATATCCTGTGTGTTATCATAACTTGGGTAGTGGTAGTGAAAACCAAAGGGTTCGTTGTATCCCATATCATCTCTTGTGACAAGTGCTAAAACTACAGAGCACCAAACCCTATGAAGATAATGAATGGGTTCATTAATGTGTTGAGCCATCAAGGTGAGGTGAGGACACGAGTACAACAGGTCTGTTTTCATTTGTATGACTGTTGGTACGACCATTGAATTCATGAGAGGACTATCAAAAACATCAAAGGCTCTTCAAAAAACGAAAATAAACTATCAAACCATATAATAACCATATTAAAACCAAAACATCGAAAATAGATCACTCAACCATTAGATTTGGATTTCAATTAAATATGGGTGACCTTTAAGAAGATGTTTCTAAGGCACAAAAAAAAATTATAACACCAAGATGAGTTTTATGTTTAATTCATGCTTACAATCATGAATTAAACATAAATCAGAAACAAAAATGAAAACAATAAGAAATTAATAAGAGGAGCTTTTAATTCAGTAATCATCTCAAAACTCTCAAAAATGTTTACAAAAATGAGGTGATGGAAGCTACAAAAAAATGAAATTTCTTCTGATCATGTTACATTTCAAAATCATGTGTGGTTGCCAACAAAAGCTTTGGTTGAGAATGAGACGGGAAAAAGGTTGAAGTGTCTCAGATCAGACAATGGAGGTGAATATTGCAGCAAGGAGTTTGATAATTACTTTTCATACCATGGGATTCGTAGAGAGAAGATAGTTCCAAGAACACCACACGAAAATGGTGTGTCAAAAAGGATGAACATGACAATCATGGGGCATGCAAGGAGTATGAGATTGCATGCTGGTTTTCCCCTACAGTTTTGGGCAGATGTTGTAGATACTAATTTTTACTTAATAAACATAGGAATTTCAAGCTCTTTGGATGGTACAATTCCAGAGGAGGCATGGACAGGTAAAAAGGTAAACTATTCTTTTTTGAAGACTTTCAATTGTGAATCATTTGTCCATATTGATAAAGAAAATAGAACAAAGCTTCAGGAAAAATCCAAGAAGTGTAGCTTTATTGGATACGATGTTAATGATTTTGGTTATCGCTTATGGGATTATGAAAATAACAAAATCATTAGAAGTCGAGATGTCATATTCAATGAGAAGGTCATGTACAAAGATCAGTTGCAGGGAAAGAAACATGAAAAAAAAAAATTTACATAGTGCTTGATGAGATCACGAAAAAAGAAATTCTAAAGGTACCAAAAAATCAAAATGTACAACAATAGGATCAACAGGTACCTCAAATTCCTACAAGTGTTGTTAGAAGACCTACCAAGTTAAGTAGACCCCTTGAATAATACTCTCCTTCATTGTATTATTTATTGTTGACTGATTCTGGTGAACCCGAATGTTATGAAGAGGCAATGCAGGTAGACACTAAAAAGAAGTGGGAGCAAGGGATGAAAGAGGAAATGGATTCCTTCGTAAATAACCAGACTTGGGACTTGGTTCAGTTTCCTACAAGAAAAAGAGCATTGTAGAATAAGTGAGTTTACAAGTTGAAGGAAGAAGATGGAGGAAAAAAGCGGTACAAGGCTAGACTTGTTGTAAAGGGGTTTGCACAAAATAAAGGTATAGATTTTGATGAAATATTTTCTCCTGTTGTTAAAATGACTTCAATTAGGAATATTTTAAGTCTTGTGGTAGTAGAAGATTTTCATGTTGAACAGTTAGATGTAAAAACAACATTTCTTCATGGGGATTTGGAGGAAGAGATTTATATGCAGTAGCCATAGGGGTATGAGGTCAAAGGGAAGGAGAATTTGGTATGTAGGTTGAAGAAGAGATTGTATGGCCTAAAGAAAGATACAAGGAAGTGGTATTTGAAATTTGGCAAGTTTATGACAAAACAAGGTTATAATAGATGTCATTTAGATCACTATGTTTATTTTAAAAGGCTAGAAAATTGAAGCTATATTATCTTGCTATTGTATGTAGATGATATGCTTGTTGCAGGGTCTAATATGCAGGATATAAATGTGCACAAGAAAAAATTATCTAATTCATTTGCGATGAAGGATTTGGGTGTTGCAAAGAAAATCCTTGGTATGAGAATAACAAGAGATAGGAAAAATTACAAATTGAAATTGTCTTAGGGTGAGTACATAGAGAAGGTGTTGGAGAGGTTTAGAATGCAGAACGAAAAACCAATTAGTACACCTTTGGCCAGACATTTCAAATTAACTAAGGAAATGTGTCCCAAGACACAGGAGGAGATATACTACATGTACAGGGTCCCTTATTCATCAACAGTTGGAAGTTTGATGTATGATATGGTTTGGATAAGACCAGATATTGCACATGCAGTGGGAGTTGTGAGAAGGTATATGAACAATCTAGGTAAAGAACATTGGGGGGCAGTAAAGTGGATTCTCGGGTATTTGAAAGGTACTACTACTTATGCACTATGTTTTAGAGGTTCAAACACTCTTCTAAAGGGATATGTTGATTCAGATATGGTAGGTTATAAAGATAGAAGGAGGAGCACCACAGGGTATGTTTTTACTATAGGTGGAACAACAGTAAGTTGGATTTTGAAACTGCAAAATGTTGTTTCACTTTCAACAACATAAGCAAAGTATGTTACTGCTACAGAGGCTAGTAAATAAATTATTTGGTTAAAGAGGTTTATGGAAGAATTGAGAAATAATGTTTGGTATGTGTTATATTCTTTGCACGAGTAGTAGTGTCATTTTTCTGCCTCGAGAAATGTGTCACCTGCCTCGAGAAACGTGTCACATATTTAGGTGGTTTTTCGGCACATGTTTTTTGCCGATGGTTTTCTATTTTCGGTTAAGGAATTAGGGTTTTGGACTAATCCAGGTCATTGGGTTAGGGTTTTGGATGTCACTGGCTCCTATATGTATATTGTATTGTAAATAATGTAACACATATGAATGAATGTAGACTATGTTGGTTTTCCCGGTTTGGGTTTCCAGGGGAAAAATCTTTGTGTAATGTTTGTATTTTCTATTGTATATTTTCTGTTCTTTTTCTGAATATGTGTTTGCAGTAGATATTGTACAAGGTTAGAATCTGCATTTGGTATCAGAGCTTTATTGGCTTCAGGGGGATGCCTTTGTGGTCAAAGGTTTGGCTTGAGACTGTGATAAGCCTTGTTATAGTGGGAGATCTGTGGTATTGATTTTTCAAGTGAAAAGAAATGGCAAGCAATTTGAAGATGGAGATCAAGAAGTTTAATGGGAAATTTTTTGAGTTGTGGAAGCTCAAGATGGAATATCTATTGGTGGACATAGATCAGTGGATCAAAGTATATCCAAGTACTACACATACAAGAACTTAAGCAGATGACTGGAAAAAATTGGATCGGAAGGCAAAGAGCACAATCTGACTGTGTCTCTCTGATTCAGTATTATTGAATGTGTCAAAGGATTTATGTGAAAAGTTGGGGAAGTTGTATTAGTCTAAGTCCCTAGTGAATAAACTATTCTTGATAAAGAAGTTGTATAACGTGAGGATGAGAGATGGAGACTCGGTGGTAGAGCACTTGAACGCCTTCAATACTGTGGTAAGTCAGTTAGTATCTATTGAGATTAAAATTTCAGATGAAGATAAATTTATCAGTTTACTATGTTCTTTACCAGACTCGTGGGATAGTCTGGTTGTGGCCATAGGTAGTAATACAACTTCTTTGAAGTTTGAGGAAGTGATCTCATCTTTGTTGTCGGAGGAGATGAGACAAAAGAATATGGAAGGACATAACACTGATGCATTATTTGCAAGAGGATGTTCCCGGGAAAGAAATAGATCTAATTTCTCAAGTGGGAGATATAAGTCTAAGGGTATATCTAAATCTCCTAGAAAGTTTGGAAGGGTATGTTGGAGATGTGGAAAAGAAAGGCACTACAAGAAGCAATGTAGATCCAAGGTTGATAAAAGGATGGGATCTGAAGAATCTCATTCTATAGAAGAAAATACCTCCAAGGAAGAAGGAGGGGATGTGTACTTGGATTCTTCAAGCACACATGCAGATCATGAAGCATGGTTGGTTGACTCTGGTGCATCCTTTCATATGACTCCCCACAAGGAGTGGTTCTGTGAATATGAAAGGTATGATGGAGGTAATATTTTCTTAGGTGATGATTTGACAACCAAAATCATAGGATGAGGAAGATTCAAGTTGAGGCTCATAGATGGAAGGATTAGAACAATGCATGGTGTTCTACACATCCTAGGTTTGGCTAGAAATTTGATTTTTGTAAGAAAAATGGACAATGCAGGGGTAAAAACAATATTTGAAAAGGAAACCTGCATGATGGTTCGAGGAGCAATGGTGTTGCTAAAAGGAGTTTGGTTTGGAACTCTGTATAAGCTAGAAGGAAGAACTATTAGTGATGGGTGTAATAGTTCCATTGTTCCTGATATTGGATTTGAAGAAGAAAGAACTCCTACAATCTCTGGAGAAAAGGTTATGCTATGGCATGAAAGACTGGGGCATATCGGAGAGAAGGGTCTTCAACTACTACATGGTAAAGGTATGGTTGAAGGTATGTCTAGCTTCTCTCTGAATTTTTATTTTTGTGAACATTTTCTATATGGGAAGCAGAATCGGGTAAGATTCCCCTATGGTGCAAAGAGGGCAGAAGGACTATTACATCTAGTTCACAGTGATGTTTTTGAACCTGTGTCGGTCCCATCATTGGGAAAATCTGTGTACTACGTCTCATTTATTGATGACTTCTCGAGGAATACTTGGATATATTTCCTCAGGAAGAAATCCAAAGTGTTTGATAAGTTTAAATATTTTAAGGCTGTTATTGAGAATCAAACAGAGAAAATAATTAAGGTGTTGAGGACAGATAATGGAAGAGAGTTCTGCAGGAATGAATTTGAAGAATTATGTAAGAAGTGAGGTATAGCAAAGCAAAAGACTACTCCATATACACCTCAACAAAATGGAGTTGCAGAAAGGATGAACATGACGTTGATGGAAAAAGCAAGGTGCATGCTTAGTGGTGCCGAGTTAGGGAAATAATTCTGAGCAGAGGTAGTGGGTCAATAGATCACCCTCATCAGCATTGGATAACAAGACTCCACAAGAGGTATGGACTGGTAAGGAACCTTCTCTTACACATCTCAAGATATTTGGCTGTGATGCATATGTTCATGTTCCAAAAGAAAACATGAGTAAGCTAGATAAGAAGGATGAAAAGTGTATCTTTATTGGATATAAATATGGTCTCAAAGGTTATAAGATTTGGAACCTAGAAACTAAGAAGGTAGTGTATATCCAAGATGTGGTATTTAGAGAAATGAAGGATGTTGTTAAACAAGAAGTCCTACCAAGTAACGAAGAACCAGAGAAAATAGAGTTTGATTTAAAGGATGATGAATCAGATTCTAAAGAAGAACAAGAATCAAAAGAATAAGATCCTCATACTCCAGTATTGAGGAGATCGGTTCAAGAAAGAAGGCTACCGGAAAGGTATACTCCATCCAATTTACGTTCAAATTTTTCTTTGTCTATTACTAATGATGATCCTAGAATTTTCAGGGAGGCAGTGGATTCAGAGGATGGAAATCTCTGGAAAAGGGCCATGGACAAAGAAATGGCATCTTTGGATAAGAATGAGGCTTGGGATCTAGTGGATTTTCCCAGTGGAAGAAATCCCATTGGAAGCAAATGGGTATTTAAAAAGAAGTTTAATGCAAAAGGAAAATTGGAGAAATACAAAACTCGATTAGTAGCAAAGTGTTATTCCCAGGTTGACGGAATTAATTTTGGTGAGATTGTTTCTCCTGTTGCCAAGTTAACCTCTAAAATGTTTATGTTATTTGTTGTTGTTGCATTTGATTTTGAAGTAGAACAGATGGATGTGAAGACAACATTCTTGCATGGGGATCTGGAAGAAGAAATCTATATGAAGAAACCAGAAGGTTATGTCATGAAGGGAAAGAAGGAGCTGATATGCAAGCTGAAAAATTCCCTATATAGTTTAAAACAATTACCAAGGATGTGGTATCAAAAATTTGATACTTATATGATGAGACTTGGATTCACAAGAAGCAAAGAGGATCATTGTGTGTATTTTAAATTAATTTATGATCATTTGATTTATTTGGTCTTGTATGTGGATGACATGTTGCTGATAGGAAACAATAAGGAGATTATCCAGGATGTGAAAACATAGTTGTACTCTAAACTTGACATGAAGGATCTCGGTGATTAAATTTAATTTTGGGCATGGAAATTAAAAGAGATCGGAAAAGGAGAAAACTCTGGTTAAATCAAAGAAAATATGTCGAGACAATATTGCAAAGGTCTAATATGCAGGAATGTAAACCAGTCAAGGTTCCTATTTCTGTTGGTGTAAAGTTATCTGTGGATAAGTTTCCCAAGACACATGAAGAAGAGGAGGACATGTCTCATGTTCCATATGCAAGTGCAGTTTCCAGTTTGATGCATGCAATGGTATGTACTATACCAAATAATGCACATGTAGTGGGAGTTTTGAGCAAGTATATGTCAAAACCAAGGAAGGAGCATTGGACAACTGTAAAAAGGGTTTTCAGGTATTTGTGTGGTACTTCTAGCTATGGATTGTGCTACGAAGGAAGACCAGGATTGGACAGAGTGGTGGATATAAATGGATTTGTGGATGAATACTGGGCTGGAGATCTGGATCGTAGGAGATATACAAGTGGGTGTGTGTTTAACCTGTTTGGAGGAGCAATAAGTTGGATGAGAAAAATACAGGCTGTAGTGGCACTTTCAACTACAAAAGTTGAATACATGGCAGCCACTCATGCAAGTAAGGAAGCAGTATGGTTACAAATATTGTGTTCAGGTATTGGGTTGGTACAATAATCTGTAAGGATAGAGTGTGACAGTTAGAGTGCAATTTTTCTGGCAAAGAACCCGGCTTATCATTCAAATACAAAGCATATTGATGTTCAATATCACTTTGTGAGAGACATGATTGAAGAAAAGAAAGTATCACTGATGAAGGTGGACACTTTGAAGAATGTTGCAGACTCATTAACAAAATATGTGAGCACTGTGAAGTTCCCTTGGTGTAAAGGATCCATGGGCATTACTGCCCTGGATTGGTTACTATGTAGCCTTGTAACCCCCTATATGAAAAGAAAACAACAAGTAGGAGAATATTGGGTATGTGTTATATTATTTGCATGAGTAGTAGTGTCACCTGCCTCAGGAAAATCTTCACCTGCCTCGGTAAATGTGTCATTTGCCTCGAGAAACATGTCACGTATTTAGGTGGTTTTTTGGCACATGGTTTTTGCCAATGGTTTTCTATTTTTGATTAAGGAATTAGGGTTTTGGACTAATCCAGGCCATTGGGTTAGGGTTTTGGATGCTGATGACTCCTATATGTATATTGTATTGTAAACAATGTAACACATATGAATGAATATAGAATATGCCGGTTTTCCCGGTTTGGGTTTCTAGGGGAAAAATATCTGTGTAATGTTTGTATTTGCTGTTGTATCTTTTCTGTTCTTTTTCTGAATATCTATTTGCAGTAGATATTGTACAAGGTTAGAATCTACAAAGAAGAAGGAGAATAGCAAGTTGTACTATGACAATGAGAGTGCTATTCATCTTGCAAAGAAATCATCCTTCCATTCGAATACTAAGCATATATAGCTCAGGTACCATTTCATATGCTCCATATTGGAACATGGACATTTGAAGTTGGAAAAGATACACACTAGCCAAAATCATGCAAACATGTTAACTAAGGGAGTAACCAGGGAGAAACTGAGTCCCTAATCAGTTTTAGTTGGTCTCCAAGAATGAAGATGAAGATGAGAAATTTTTCAGGTCCAAGAAGGATCATAGTCCATCATATACAACAATGATGGAGTTGTTGAGATCAGTCTTTGTTGGCAGTCATATCAATCTCTATATTTATAAGCTGCCTACACAGGGTTTTTAATTTCTCATTACTCGTCGCAACCTTTCTCATTTAAACGACACAATTATACATCGCCTTTTACATACCTGATTTTCGATTCTGTTTTCATAACTGCAAGTATGAAAATGAAACAATTCGAATTCATGTTTGATTTCATCAAAGAGTTGATTTTTATGGTTTATTGTCGATTTGTTTCATTTAGTTATGAGCATGGTTGTTTCATGGTATAATTCTTTGGCCTCAAACACACCATTGGTTACAAAACAACACCCATTTAGTATTTGACTATTGTTAATTTGGTTTTGATTTGTAAAATCTTTGGTGCAATGGTTTATTCGACATATTGATTTTTTTTGGTCAAATTGTGGGTATGCAATTGTTCATTTGATATTTTGATTGAAGTTTTGGATATGCACATAGTGGTTTTTAAATGTTATGATTCTACCGAGGTGTCTTTCCAAGTATATCTTGATATGATGTTCTTGCATGGCCTCGATCTACACCACTGTCCTCGCATGCATAGCATTAACGCTCCTTCTAGCATTTCGAGCTGCCTTTTCATCGTGTTGGGGAAGCTCAGGGAAAATGGCTCTATTTCTATCCTATCAAACCCTATGGCTCCTGTAGTGAGAATTGAACCCAACAGTGTCCAGAATTTGTTATTGTTTGATAATGCCCGAGAAGACTTCTTAGGCTAACCCCGTAATTGCCTCCCAGAGACATGTTTTTGCGTGAGCGATTCTGAGCAAACGGTTTTGAATTAGATCAAACTCTTGAAACCCAGAACCGAAATGAGCTCTTTTACCTTCATCACAAGTGGTTCCTCAGAAATTGGGTCATTACAGAGATATAGCTCGTCCTTTAGAGGTCAAATCTCATATTTTCTCTGTGGCTGAAAGGTGCATTTTGGTCTGTTTGCAATTGTTGAAACATTTATTACCTCTCCAAGCCTATGCCTTAGAACCCCTCTCACTCATCCAGCCTTGTGCCTCAGCCTTCTGTGAACCCTTGATTAATCCAAAGGATTTTCAAGCAATCTGTCAGCAATTTATACATCTGCAGGGTCTGTTGTTTTTAAACATGGAAGCAACGACTGCCATTGTGAATTCGAAAATTGCTTGATTAAAATGAATCCCTTAATCTGAGGTATGGTGTTTAAAAATAAATTTAGGATGATTTTATTCCTTTTTAAATTAGAATACAAAGATTTGTTTGCTCAAATTGCATCTATTCTATTTTGATTGATTTGATAAAACATGATTCTGGTTATAATAATAACTAGCTAACAGAATCGTGAGATTCTGTAGCTAGTTACTAAAATTCGAATTTATTGATTTTTACAACCAAAATGCAATCTGAAATCGTTTTTTCTTATGTGTTTACAGGTACAAACGATTTCTAAAGAAGATTTGAATCGTTGGTGGCATCTCTCAGCATGCTATTTCTTTATGTGTGGTTTTAGAATAGGCTGTTAGAATCTGGGAGGTTACATCCCCCACAATTTTTTGCAACAGATTTGATGATTTACACAAGAAACGTTTTGATCCTGTAGCTTATATAAATGTATTGTTTTGTAAACCAAAAGGCATCGCTTCCTGGGAGCAGAAACTATGGATTAGTGATTAACAGACTTGAATGTAAGTGGATATTTGCACAGCTTTAGCTTCGATATATCATATTTTTGTTCAAGTTTTGCTCATTTCAATTTGTAATCAAATTTTGACTACTTTAGATATCATAATCTTTTACAGGTTGATGTGATGGGATTTATATGGTGTCCATGTTTTTATGTCTCTCATTTTATATACAACAATTAATCTGTTCACATTTGATGATTAGAAGATTGATCTTCTTTATTCAATGAGCAGTTATATTCAAATTTTCATACTCAGATTTATCTTAATATGATCATTTGTCAAATTATAAATTGATACTGCTACATATCTTACTTGTTATGTCATTATCATTCAAAGCATTATTGCTTCTCATTTACGAGAAGCATTTGGAAAATATGCTGCAGGTTGGCCTCATCAAACAGCAAATGTAGATGCTATGCACAGGACGAATATGAGATAATACTTCAGGTCAATTTGCTAGTTTCATTTTATTAGTTTAAATTAATATAAGAATTTCTTGTAGTACAATACATTGTGTCGATTGTTATTTTTATTTCTCTATTAGATAGCTGTCATTTTATTTCTCATTTGTAAAACTTATAAATAAATCAAAAATACTGAATGATAGCTTCGCTGTGATAAATCAATTTATATATGATTTCGCAGATTTTGATCAAAATTTGCATTTTGTGAATACTGTACATATAATAGAGATTTAATCATATTGATACACCGTACATTTAATGAGTAGGATTACTATTTAATAAATATTAGTTAGCAAACTATGAATATATATTAGATTTGTATATAGTTTGCGACAACTGTTTTTCACTTAGTTAGTTTCTTTAGTTTAGTTTTTTTTTTTACTTTCCTAGGACTTAGATCGGCCAACGGAGCCGCTAAACCCGTCGGAGTGGATTAATCCAAATGGCTTGGGTTATTTAGAGAACCCCAGACCAGATTCACTCCTCCAGTTGACGAGCGGTCAATTTCACCTGTCAACAATCTCCAAGTGGGATATTGTTGGTTGTGGAGCCTAATTATCTTCCTGATTCAGAGGTATTTGTTTTCAACCGTGTTTATATCCCATGCAGAATTTACACCCCAGAAGAATGTACACTCCTCCATGCGGGGGAGTGCAAAGGGGGGTTACCCCCTTTGCGAGGTCCGGGGAAAAGCAGGTCCTCGGTGGGGGTTCTAGGGCGAAGCTCCCGAAGTAAAAATTGCCTTGTAAATGTATATTGTAATTTCATTGTAAATTTGGACCATTCATTATAAGGTTGCAGATCTAATGGTAGAAGTTATGTTAGGGTTTTTTTCCCTAGAAGAGGGAAATGTGTTGCGACTATGTATCATTGTGAATATTGTATACTGAGATAGGATACTGTGAGATAAAGAAGAAGAAGTTACAATGGGTTTGTTGTAGGTTTTATCCCTTCATTTTCTAGATAATAATAAAGGAAGGACCTGGCAATTTCTCTGACAATGATTGCATAGAACCAACTACAACCAAGTAACAAATTATAATCTAGGGTCACATTGACTACTTTGATATCAACTGAAACAGTTTTACCCTTCAAATTCATAGCGAAATATTTCAAGAGTCCATGAGGTTGGAAACTATGTCCATAAAATGCTTTAAGGATGGTTGGGGAGGGAATAAGTCTAGGAGAAGTAAAGGATTTCCAACAAGGAAAATACATGAGAAAAGTCAAGGCTCCCTTATCCAAAATAGTACGATGGATGTTCTTTCCACCAACCAAAAATTGAATCTGGAATGCTAAGTGGTGGGACACTCTCTCCTTAAAATAATCCGGGTTAAATGTAATCAGGTTTGACTCCTCAAGATCCATGGCTCCAATGGTTCACAACAGGGTTCTACATTGACTAGGACAATGTTGTAGAATTTTGAGGGTAGACAGAGCACAATGCTCTTGTGCCAAATATTTAACGATGTTGTATTTTTTTGCAACGTGAGCATTAGGATTAAATGTCTCTTTTTGAATTACATTATTGGGAGGGTGAAACACTGCATCATAGATTGGCTTGTCAATCTATAGAGGATTGGAAGATGGAGGAGGGTTAGTATTAGAAGGTTGGTTGACATCCTTCCCTTTAGTCTTATAACCTAGAGGAGTGTCATAGGTATTTGCACAAGTTGTGACATTAACCGTCTTAAACATGTGAACCTCATAGGCTCTTGTGGAAGCATCCCCATGGTGGGACTGACCTAGTCACCTCCTTGCAGAGGGATAAGGTTTTGTGTAACCAAGTGTTGTTGCTGAACCAATTGGTAGGTACCCTTAAGATATTTCATGACAACCTCACAATGAGGACAGTCTTCGTGTAGTGGTCTTCCCCAAAAATCATACAAGGATATTTAGGTTTCCTTGGCGATTGAGTATCTACAGACTTAGGATTATCTTTCTCGTTAGAAGGTTTCTTGGATTTTCCCTTGTTTTTCTTCTTACCTCCTAGTTGTTGAGATGAAGTGGATTGGACGACATTCACTTCAGAGGTTTGAGCAGGAGTAGAAGTAGTTGTGGTGTTTGGAATGGAACTAGATTCTGGAGCAAGTATGGATGGATCATTTGACAAACGAGGAGCATTAGGGATCAGATCATAAAGTGTGCAAGATTGGGAATAAAACAAGTCCAAATAATGTGCATGGTTGATAGGCCGCTCCTCAGTAACTACGTTTCCCATAACAATCTCGTGGGCGATGGGAGGTAAGAGCAACCTTGTAAGCCAATCCATGAGGAGTTGGTCCAGAATTGGAGCTTTAATCAACCGTCTCCCTCGTCTCCACTCATGAATATGATCAGAGATGTGGGTGGAAGAGGATTGTCGGAGAGAGTTTAAAATTTCTGTATAGGTCTCGTACCATATAAGAAACTAAAAATGTGTCAGGAAATCCATGGAAAGCAAGTTAAAGTCGACAAAAGAGTTACATGGTAGTTCAATGTACCATTTTACTGCCTCACCTGTAAGTGTTCTCTGAAAAAGTCTAATACAAATGGAATCGTCCATCAAAGAGTTGGAAGAACACCATAAGTGGTGTTGGCATAGGTTCAGACCCAAGGTTCAATGCTACAACAGTGCACCAACAAAACCCTAACTACCGGCCCTTTCGGCAACACCTAAGAAGCAAATGAAGTCTCACCCGAGGTAGAGGCAGGGGTGGTTGCAGGACTCAAGTGTCTGCAACCTAGATGGGACACATATCAGTGATCATAGTACTTAACAAAGACTTAGCAGTTAACATTCATTATCATTTAACCCTTATTCACATCACAGGTCAAAACCCTAATTACATGATAGCATAGTATTCAACAATATCTGACACATCCAAGCACTTAGCATATAGAAATAGATTAGATCTAGCATTCATTCACATCACTTAAGAACGAAGCTACTATATCAGATGCATCTAACATAAATATTACAACACTAAGCATAAATCACATCAACACATGAACAACATAGCACCAAGCACCATAACACAAGGTATACGTAGGTCACGTCAGCATGGGGCTACATCCACCAACTCTTCTTCTTCTTTATTATCTTCTGTCAATATTTGTACATGCACAGAGCCATAAGACCAACTCCGCATAGGATAGGAGATCTATGCGCACCTCGCCAGATCCTCCTTCCCCAAGTTAGGTCACAACACAAAGCCTTCTTACATAGTCTGCACACGAGCTTCTTACAATTACTTGCACTTAGCTCTGCAAGTCTTAACACATAGTATGCACAAAGCCTCTTGATCCGCACTAAGTTGATTCTACTAGGTCTAGTCATTCCTTCTTACATCACCTATATATCTATTTATACATTACAAAAAGGGGCCTAAGAATGGGTAAACCCATGGGTCGACATTCCATACTCGTTACATAAACTCTAAACCCAAAATTCCTGCAAAAGGGGGTGAGATCCCATGATCTCTGCTTCGCTTGGCGCTCCATCTTCGACCAGCATGTCAAAGTCCCAAAATTAGTCAAACATGACCAGCATTTCCAAAAAACCTGGTCAAGGGCCAACAAGCCCCCAACACTCATCTGTGACTAGTCTTAAGTCACTCTGATATGGGTAACTCTACCTCAAATACCTCAAGATTGGATCGAGCTGCTTTGACCTAATGCTTTGCTAGAGCCTCCTACTCAAAAAACTCTTGAATAACATTCTCAGTCACCGGTCCTTCCAGGCGTTGTTCTACCATCGTGACTACTTGTTCTAGCTGTGCACCTTGTCCCTCAATCTCCTCAAAAAGTGTGCAATCTTGCTCCTGTACTGGCTAGAGCTTCTCGGTCACTTCCATGACTTTACTCTGGATGGCGTGGACTTGTTGTTGAACTGTGTGTTGTTCCTAGGACCTTTTCATCCTCTTGACCACTAATAGTGGCTTCAACTATGCTTACACTGTTGTTGCCTGTTTCTTCGCTTCCTGGAGCTGTGACTCCAATGTCCTTAGTTCTGGGTCCTTTGTAAGGTGCTCGTAGGTTTGCGCACTTTGACTGTTGAGTTTCTTTCATTCCAAGGCCAATGCCTTGATTTTATCGACTACGCTCCAGGCAGTTTCTTTCCTCTGATATCAAACTTAATGCAAAGTGCTTGGCACTGCTTGTAATTCCAGTTCTGCTACTCTTTGTTGGAGCTGTTGAATGGCTTCAACAATATTCCCCACTTGGGTCTCAGTTATTTCTTCTTCCTTCTGTTCTAAGCCCGTCACAGAGCGAAGTGCTCTAGTGACTACTTCTTTAACTCCCATCTGCTCCACGAGAAGTTGTTCTTTCTCCTTTTGTATTTGTTCTCTATCCTCTACAAACTTCTCCTGGAGGTCGTCTTTTTCTTGTTACAGAACCCGACATTGCTCTATGGTTTCCTCTTTTTCTTTCTTCAATGTCTTTGTGGCTTGATCTTTTTCTTCCTGGACATGGTGAAGGAAAGATTTTGTCGCATCCACTAATCTATGTAGTTGGGCAAGCTCATCTCCCAACTCCGTTCCTTCTGATGACGGTGGCATAGTAGGCACTGCATGACTGGAGTAGAGGGCTTCATGTACCCCTTTCAGCTCTGCTTCAATCCTATCATACATGGTCTCCTGTTTTCCTTCGTTGTTCTGTAAAATATCCTCTGAGGTATCTGATACAATGACAATGATGAGGTAGATATTATCCACTGTGAGCATAGTCTGCAACTTGGGCTTACTAAATTTTGACCTCTTCTGCAAATAAGGTTTTGTTGGGGACCCCTTTCTTTTCTTGAATCTCTCTGTCTCTGTCAAGGGATATTTAGGTAGTGTTACTTTTCTCTATTTATGCTTGTCTTCTTCCCCTTCATCCTCTTATTTGTCTACTTCGTCACCTCCTCCCCCTTTAGGTGAATATGATGCATTATCCTTTGAGGTGTTGCTCAATTCCTATACCTCTTCCTTCTTTTTATTCTTACTGGTGCTTGGTGCATCATATTCTTCTCAAGTGACCATAGGGATTTCGATGAGGTCAGGGTCAGATAGTTCTATCTGTTCGACTGGTACAAGGAATTCTGCAGGCCATTCCTTTGTTATTTCCTCTATGTCATCCTCTGTGATCTTATAGTGTGACTGGATCTCTTCTTTGTGTTCATCTCCGTGCGCAGTGATATATATGAAGTGCCTGTTTGCGCGGAACTTCGCTATTGGCTTGAACCTATGAAGGGTGTTCAACGTCATGTGAGGGAACGATTCAATGGCCCTCTTCAGATATAGATAATAGGTGTGGAACACTATGTTTGACTATCATTTCTTCTCCATGTCTCTCGAGTACCAGAGTGTAGTGAACTTCCCAGCTAGTGGTTCAGACGACTCAATTTCAAGGAACGTCGCTCTTTCTGGCATCTACCAAGCAATGAAGGTAATGAGAATCAACAACCAACTGAAATGAAACTCATATCCTTGACACTGAGCTTCACGACAATTTTTCTCTAACAGGTTGACAAGGTAGCTTGCTTAGTTCATTTGCATCCCTTCAACTCATTTTCCTCCGAGGTCGACGACAAACCCCATGAGATGCGTTGGCCTTTTCTTCCTCACGAGCTTACCAGTGATCAACTGGTAGGCTAGGCGCACTACACCGTTTTGGATGGATCCTACATTGTAGCCCCACTTCCCCTTCCTCACATTGCCATAGGTGTCTTTTATTGTCTATGTCAAGGCGTGATTTGTAGCCTTCCCTAGGTAAAAATCCTGTGGGTTTGGTCCTTGCATGCTTAAGCTGGTGATCCGATGGATCATCGTCGGATCTACTGTGATGCACCTATCCAACCATAGGTAACAATTATGGAAGCACAACAACAAGAGCTTAATGCATGCATTAACCTCTTGATGTCTTCCGAAGTGTGGTAACTTCATCACATTGAGGATCATGGACCTCGTGATGTCCATGGTCCACGACTCGGGGATTATCTTCAACTTTTTCTCTGTTGTCTTGGTCAAATACTTGTGTGGTATGAGCATGCCATATTTTTTTTGGTCTCCCAAGTTGAAGGTGCTGATCTTAAGCGTTAGAATCCTTTCCAACTATGGTCCCACTGTGTGTATCCCCTTTGGGAGGTATGCAGTGATCAGTGTATAGTCGAAGTCCCTAAGAATGCTATCACGACTCACCATGCCAACCAGAGGTGGGATGCTGTCGAGCAGGATTTATGGGATGAGCTTCGCATTCGCCAAGTCATCACGATGCTTGCTTCTCATTTCTGTTGCGGTTCATATAATATCCCTCGATCGAACCCAATTGTAAATGTAAAGTAAGTATACTTAAGATGGTTATTTGTTTTTATATCATTTTGTAATGCACCTTTCATGGCATAGTGTGTGCATGCACTCCGCAGTAAAAAGATGTAGTGTACACATTCCCGGATACCATGCGTAGTAAATAAAGTGTGTGCAGTATGGAGGTCAACGAGCCTCATGTATATGATATGTGTTATAGGCTGGTGAGCCAGTTATTATAAGTTGGGATTCTTATGTTTTGGTATTAGGCCAGAGCACCTAGATGTTAAAGGCTAGTGTGCCTATTTTATACGTGTCTCATGATTAATATAAAATACATCGCTCTGCACAGACCAACCACGATAAAAGATATGGGGGACTGAACTTCACCAATTAGGGAAAGGGAGGGCCAAACGTTAAGGGAAAGGGATAAGCTAGAGATATTAAGCCAAAAAGGAATATTATATCAATATTTCTTAAAACATAAAGTATGGATAATTATTTTATCCTAAGTTCTAAAGTTGGGGATAAGTGGACCAAAGTAGCTTCCAACAAGAAAAGTGTCAAGTTGGGGACATGCATTCATATCATGGGGACTTAGCTCATTTGGTCACTTTTAATGGGGATTATTACCAACAACTTGACCATCATTCTCACCATCACTTTCACGATTAGTTTCATGGTGATTCCTTCCATCACTCAGTTATCTAGTCAATGATTCCATGACCATTTTCATTCACGTAGTCCGTTATCCTTGAGACATCCATTTCACCATATCTGAGCCTATTTCCATAACCTTTTTCAGTTGGTGTACCTGGTTATCTTGGAGAGGGATTGAAGAAGCGGGTTTTCAGGCCCATGAGCAATTCTCCAAGCGAGAGAATTGTTGGGGATTGATTCCCAAAGGTGCTAAACTGCAACTACAGGGCTTTGAGAATTTCGGTCTGGCCTGTTGTTGAAGCCCTGGAAGGGAAGTGGGGCAATCGAGGGACTGTTGAGAAGAGAAGGGGCACACTTCCTTGGGTGGGATAGGCATGTGGGAAATGAGAGGTTGTAGGCTGTTAGTTGAGTGAGCACCTAAGACGGAGTATATCCTGTTGTCCATGAGCCTTAGCCTGGTTAGGAACCCCTTTACCCGAGTGGAGTTCAGTCCCAGCTTGGGGGTGACTCACTGTTGAGATTGATGAACAGTGTAGTCTAAGGCTCGGAGGTTCATGGATGGTCTGTACGCAGTTGGTGACAATATTTGCAATATAAATACCAATCGTATGATAAAATTATATGTTGCATTGTTATTTACATGCTTATGTTATGATTTATCATATATGTGATTATAACTATCTGTATGTTTATGGGTATTTCCCTATATATGTTGCATATCTATGTTTACTATTATTTCAATATAAAATCGTATATTACTGAATGAAATTGTTTGTTTACGTTTATATGTAAATATTCCGCAAGAGTGTTGTATGTATATGTTTAAGTGCATGCAGTTTGAAGAGAAAATTTATGTGGCATAGCTTAGCTGAAGACTGGGTATGTTACCATATGTTCTGCAGTAAGAGAACGAAAGTGTTCCCTAGAATAGCATGGTTGGTCTGTTTAAGGATGGGGATGCTACCAACTGGTATAAGAGCATGAGAGATTGCTCTGGAGTGGCATTTCCCCGGCCTGTGGGTGGTCGGGGGAACATTACAAATTGGTATCAGAGCTTCAATTTCAACATTGAGCCTGGATGGGCTAATGAGGTTCATTTGAAATAGAAGAGTAGCTTGGAAGTGACCAAATTTCATTTCACGGAGCATCCATGGAAAATGTTGGTGTGCAGGCATGTGTGGTAAAGTTTGGCACCGTGCGGAAAAATGTTGGCGTGTAAGTGTGCGCGGTAAATTGTGGCACCACGTGGTAGAATATTGTGTGTGGATGCATGCGCTGAATTAGCCTTGCACCGTGAGCACACACATAGTAATGTGCACATGGGGTGTGCAACTATTGCATAACACAGAGGAGTTTTGTGGTACACGCATAATATGAGTATACATTGTCTCACGACAGTGTATTCAATGTTACGCACAGATTATTGTGCACAATGGAACCTGTTGAACTTTGACATGGTGCAATGAATAGGGAGAAATGCATGTGGAGTATCAGTGCATGATACCCAAAACTGTGCGCAATGGATATTGGCACACAATGCAAAAGTAGTGCGCGCAAGTTTTCGGCATGACGAAGAAGAAATGCATAGTAGATATAGGTGCGTGGAAACACGTTTTACCTTGTGGTGTTGTTGTGCATGATAAATATGGGTGTACAGGAGGAAGTTTAGTGCGCGCAAAGTCATCTAGGAGGCGACGAGCTTCAGTTTAATTTGCATAATATCAGAGGAAAATGAAACACACAACCGCATCAAAGCATAAATTAAAAATAATTTCGAGTGTTATATTCCTCCGATTCAGACAGATGGAAGTGAAATATAATCTTACAAGAAAAACATACTATAAAAAAAAACAAGACTCGTAACACAACCAGTTAAAATCTTGTAATAAACAACTCAAAATCTACATTTGTATTTATATAATCGTATTAATCACAAAATTACAAAAAGGGGATGATAACAGTTATCCTGTTGTAAAAGGGCCATTTAAGAACAGGCCTATCCTCTCTGGTGCTCCTTACCNTTATATTCCTCCGATTCAGACAGATGGAAGTGAAATATAATCTTACAAGAAAAACATACTATAAAAAAAAACAAGACTCGTAACACAACCAGTTAAAATCTTGTAATAAACAACTCAAAATCTACATTTGTATTTATATAATCGTATTAATCACAAAATTAGAAAAAGGGGATGATAACAGTTATCCTGTTGTAAAAGGGCCATTTAAGAACAGGCCTATCCTCTCTGGTGCTCCTTACCTCTGCTACCAGCTGTCCAAAATTCACTGAAACATACTTAATTTTAGTTGAAGACTCATTTCATCTTATCGATCTCCTCCTTTAAAGAATCTAACCAGACCGTTTGATTCTCTCCAACACTTTCGGTCGTTTCAGCTGTGGATTCCTCCTTCTTCTGCCGCTTGCTCCTTTTCTTCTTAGCAACTGGCCTGTTGATGAATAAATCATTCATAGTGGGATTTAGCCTTACTTCCAACTGCGAGTCTATAGTTGGATCTGTGTGGAATTTAGTAGCTAGAATGTGAGAAAGTACCCTTTCCTCCTTATTCATAGGAAAGTCTAGCATGTTGCTTGAATAATCAGTCTCACTGGATTTAGCCTTGTCCATGTATCTCAGGTTGTGGATACCGAAATGCTTTTACAGAGAGCAGAAAGTCAAGCAATTTGGAGATCAATTCATTTATAGATAAGCATATGCCTTCATACTTGAGGATTGGTAGTTATAAAATCCCAATTATGAAGTGCAAATAGACTACATACAAGAGCGTTGGGTTTCCATGCTCGGCTAATCCATTTCAAATGATTATGTTTTGAGTTCATTATATGGTGGAATTCAACTTACTTCACATGGATGCGAAGTACCGAATGAGGGAAACTAGGTGCTCTGACTAGCCATCGCCCATTCCACGAGTGGTGGATTTGACATGTTGAAGCACGTGATACCTGTTAATGTTTATGCCATTATTATAGTTCTTTGCATTTCAATAGATAATAGAAACATAAGAACAAGATCACTGAGAAATACACATCCACAAGAGACACATCATTTATCCTGGGAAACCCTCTAGGGGAAGAAAACCCAGCAAAAACTTCCTTATCATAAATTGCCAATACAATTTCAAGAGATAACTCAAACCAATACAGATAGTCCTCTCCAAAAGATGCACCACTCTTCTCCCTCTCTCCAACTGGTAAGTTGCAGCTTGCCTCTTAAGAATGATAAAGTGTGTTGTGTGATAAAGTGAGGCGCTAGCTTCTCTATATATATGTGTCTGGCACGTGTGAAAGGTCTTCACTGGCAGGGCCAAACTCTCACTCTGGGTGGGTAAACCCACCTTTATTATATTTCTGGGTCTCAATAATAAGTGTTGGGGCCAACTTCTTATTCTGCCAATTACAATTGTCTGTTGACCAATCCGCAAAAGGGGATTTGGTCCTAATACAATTACCGACATGATTAATCCAAAATGGGGATTAATCCTATGAATAAAATAACAATAAGAATAAGAATACTCTTTGCAGTTACATTATTTCAACACTCCCCCTTAACAAGAAGGGTATTCTTCAACAACATCAAGCGAGAGAGGTCTACTTCATTAGTGGCATCAGGAGGACAGTATCATCAATATCATCTTGGAACATTGGCTGGAAAATTTACGAGTCATCGGATGTTTTCTTCATCGGCAGCATCGTCATTCTCGAAATAATGCTATCATCATCTGCATCAATATGTATCAGTAAAAATGATACCTCATCACAGCACTAGGCTGGCACATCACAGTACTACACTGGCTCAATGTCACAGCTGATAAGCTGGTAGCTCAGTGTCAGTCACAACTAGGTTAGAAGCAAGGTATATATCATCTTGCTTTATGTCTAACAACTGGGTCAGAAGCAAGGAATCATCTTGCTTTACGTCTAACAACTAGGTCAGAAGCAAGGAACACATCAACATCTTGCTTTATGTCTAACAATGAGGTCAGAAGCAAGGAATCATCTTGCTTTACGTCTAACAANTAGGTTAGAAGCAAGGAACACATCATCATCTTGATTTACGTCTAACAACGAGGTCAGAAGCAAGGAATCATCTTGCTTTACGTCTAACAACTAGGTCAGAAGCAAGGAATCAGACACATCGTCTTGCTTTACGTCTAACAGTGAGGTCAGAAGCAATGACTCATCTTGGTTTACATCTAACGGCGAGGTCAGAAGCAAGGAACACACATCATCTTGATTTACGTCTAACAACGAGGTCAGAAGCAATGACTCATCTTGCTTTACATCTAACAACGAGGTCAGAAGCAAGGAACACACATCGTCTTGCTTTACGTCTAACAACGAGGTCAGAAGCAATGACTCATCTTGCTTTATGTATAACAGCGAGGTCAGAAGCAAGGAACACATGTCATCTTGCTTTACATCTAACAGTGAGGTTGGAAGCAATGACTCATCTTGATTTATGTCTAACAGCGAGGTCAGAAGAAAAGAATACATATATACTCCCCCTTTCAGGGAGGATCCTTTTGGACTATACCAAGCTTATCTCGAAAGTGTTCAAACTTTACATGAGATAGAGGTTTGGTCAACACATTAGCAACCTATTCATCCATGCTAATGTACTGGAGCTTCAAGGCTCCCTTCTATACCATGTCGCGGATGAAATGATAGTGAATCTCTATGTGCTTTGACCTATCATGGAATACAGGATTCTCTGTCATCTTTATGCAGCTCTGGTTGTCACATAGAATCACGGTTTCTCTCATCTCCAAGTCAAATAGGCCAGTCAACAAATTTTGAATCCATATAGCTTCGTAGCTAGCAGAACATGCGGCAATGTACTCTGCTTCCACTGTGATGAGAGCAATACTGGATTGCTTCCTACTCTGCCACGAGATCATGGTTGATCCCAAACTGAAACAGCATCCAGAAGTTCTTTTTCTGTGAGCAACGCTTCCTGCCCAATCTGAATTAGTGTATCCACTCAATGTGAAGTCATGATCTCCATCATAGCTGAGACCATAATCCATTGTACCTTCAAGGTACCTCATCACATGTTTTACAGTTATTAGGTGAACACGTCTATGCTCTACTAGAAACTGACTCAAGTTTTTCACTGCAAAACAAATGTCTGGTCTGGTGTTCTTCAGGTACATCAGTGATCTAATAATCTGTTTGTGCAGTGTGGCATCTATCAAGTCTGACGAAGTATCGACCAATAGCTTCAGCTTCATTTCCATGGGTTTATTCATGGACTTACATTCTAGCATGTCGAATCTATTTAAGATTTCGACTGTGTACTTCCCTTGGTTAAGGAAGATCCTTTCTGGACTCTGCCATACCTCAAGACCTAGGAAGTAATGCATTATGCCAAAGTATTTCATTTCAAATTCTGTGGCAAGTCTCTTTTTACATTCAGCGATGAGATTTTCTTCTCCAGTTAAGAATAAGTCATCCACATATAGTAGTAATATTACTGGTTCATTATCCATAATTTTGAAGTAGATATTTAAGTCTGCTTTACTCTCGGTAAAGCCTAAGCTCATCAAGAAACTGTCTATACGGCCATACCAAGCTGTGGGAGCTTGCT
>JASDQU010738041.1:160114-203229 GCA_032191745.1 Picea mariana | reverse complement strand
TCTAGTAGATTACACATCAAAGTTGTGTAACTGGAGAATGGATTTGGTCTTTTCACCTATCTTGAGGTTCCTTCTGGAACACCATACTTATCTCCATCTTGAATAAGCTCTCTTGCCCAAGTAGGCTTTCTTTTATGGGAGAAGGTCATTTGAGGAGATTCTTGAACTTTTGATATATCGTGGTCTTCAGGAGTCTCCTCATTAGGGGAAGTTACAACTTCCCTTACTAGTTCTGTAGCTCTGGGAACTTCCCTCATGGATTCTACAATCCTGGGATTTATAGGTTCCTCTTCATATACTTTTTCAAGCTGGCATCTTCTTGATTTATTAAGTGTTGCTTCTTCATCAAAGGTCACATCCCTGCTGATTTCAATGTGGTGGTGACCAAGTATGTAGATTTTGAAGGCCTTGGAGACCTCACAGTATCCCACAAATATTCCCTTCTTTCCTGAAGGGTCCAACTTGTTTCTCTTTTCTTTAGGTATATGAATAAACACTGGACAACCAAATATTTTGAGATGGTTTACCTCTGGCTTCTTTCTGGTGAACATCTCTTTCAGTGTCTTGAGCCCAAGTGTGTTATGGGATAATCGGTTTTTCACATAAACAATTGCCATTGCTGCTTCTACCCATAAGCACATAGGAAGATCTTGATCTTCACAGCTTCCAGCATGATTCTGTTCTTTCATTCAGCTACACCGTTCTATTGTGGACTATAGGGAGTAGTGAGTTCCCTCTTGATTCCCACATCTTTACAAAGGTTCACAAATTCTTTTGAGGTATATTCTCCTCCATTATTTGACCTGAGTATCTTAATCTTCCTTTCAGAAAGATTCTCTATCAAGGCTTGAATTCCTTGAACAATTCAAATATATCCAGGTCTTACGAGAATAATCAGCAATGAATGATACATAGTATACATACCCACTAATGGAGGACGATGTCATTGGGCCACACATATCTGAATGAATGAGTTCTAGGACTCCTTCTGTCTTGCTGTCCCACTTCGGAAAAAAGGGTTCTTGATATTCTTCCCTTGTGCACATTCATTGCATATGCCTTCCTGATCAACCTTGAGTTTTGGTAAACCTGTGACAACTTTGCATATGGTAGTGCCTTGTATTTGAAGTGAGCTAATCTTCTATGCCAAGATTCTTCAATGGCGTGGGTCATGGCAGCTTTTGAGTGACCCTTTAGCTTATGCAAGCTATCTTATTCTCTTCCAATGATGATTGCTTCATCTATGGTCTCTTCTTTATCACGTTGCCTTCTGCAACCTTCACTATAGCTTCCTCAGGGTTATTACGTGTGACCTAGAGCAAGGTCAGCAAAACAACAAGCAAGAGTAATATCCCTCTGATAATATAAAGCAATAACACGAACAATCATCCTAGTAGCTCCTTTAGAGCTATCACTTATAATTTATCTGAAGCAAAGATTAAAGGTAAGGAATACAATACAAAATGAGGTCAACACTCTCATAGTGTTGTGACTAAGCATTCTTCCATGGCAACTTGGAACTAACACACAATGTTTCTCCTAGAGAAGGTGTTAGTTGTATCAGGCAAAACGTATACCTCTATATGATCACATGCTATCAAGTATAATACTTTACAAATATTGTTATCTCAACTATAGTCGTCAATTTGCCATGTGTACCTTTGAATATTATCAACTTGATTTAATCAAACCTGGAGCCTTGTCTTTAGGAATGAGTGCTTGCTTTTCTTCCAAGTCTCCTTCACTCAAGTGACGAGTGCTTTCTTCAACCTGTCTTTTGTACTGAGACAATATGCTATCTTGAAAAAAGGTTAGGTTAGAGGATAAGCTCTATGATCAACTTTTAATCCTTCTAATAATTTGATCATAGCTTCAACATGCAACACTAATAATGTCATGACAAATAGATGTATATCAGAATAATCACACCTAGGTTTCATCATTCCTCTGAATTTCTTGGATCTTGAGATCCTTCTGGATCTATGGAAAGAGATCCCTTCTCCTGCAAATACGCTTTAGGTTTTAACCGTTAAACATATGTAAGTACATACCTCTTGATAGCATTTGCAGGTAGTGGCTCCATCTGGTAGCAGCGATAATCATTGCCAACTCTTGAGAAAATTTCAAGGGTGATTGCAACTGGTTCTACGGCTACAACTGCAACTGCAACTGGTACTGCAACTGCAACTTAGGGTTTTATGAGGAAACCCTAATTTTTCAAACTTCAATTTTTGAAATTTTGATCCAAGGAATAGATGTGTTGGGCTGAGGCAAGTATGCTGGTGTAGTCGGAATTTTGAAAATCCATATTTTACCCCCTCAAACTTGATCTGCGGACTTTTGGACTAGTGCTTCTAGTTTTTTTGGTACTTCTGGTACTCTGGTACTTCTGGTACTCTAGTTTTCTGGTTTTCTGGTACTTTGTGAAACTAGGGTTTCAATTTCCGGGAGATCTAGCCATTGAAAATGTGCGCTGAAGGTGCCAAAATAATCCTTGGGGGAGGGCACAACTTTCTAGGTGGTTTTGGAGCTGAAAATATTCACTTTTGAAAAACCCTAATTTTTGGGTATGGTAACAGTGACGTTTTTCCTCTTGCAAAATATGCTTCCTTCAGGTTGGCTTTGATACCATGTTAATGTTTATGCCATTATTATAGTTTTTTTCATTTCAAGAGATAATAGTAACATAAGAACAAGATCACTGAGAAATACACATCCACAAGAGACACAACATTTATCCTGGGAAACCCTCTAGGGGAAGAAAACCCAGCAAAAAATTCCTTATCATAAATTTCCAATACAATGTCAAGAGATAACTCAAACCAATACAGATAGTCCTCTCCAAAAGATGCACCACTCTTCTCCCTCTCTCCAACTGGTAAGTTGCAGCTTGCCTCTTAAGAATGAGAAGGTGTGTTGTGTGATAAAGTGAGGCGCTAACCTCTCTATATATATAAGTCTGGCACGCGTGAAGGGTCTTCACTGGCAGGGCCGATCTCTCACTCTGGGTGGGTAAACCCACCTTTATTATATTTTTGGGTCTCAATAATAACTGTTGTGGCCGACTTCTTATTCTGCCAATTACAATTGTCTGTTGACCAATCCACAAAGGGGGATTTGGTCCTAATACAATTACCGACATGATTAATCCACAATGGGGATTAATCCTATGAATAAAATAACAATAACAATAAGAATACTCTTTGCAGTTACATTATTTCAACAATACCGCGTCTTGGAGAAAGTGGTTTCAGCAAACCACCTTCTTGCCCAAATGTATCTCTAAAGGCACCGCACATCTATGTTCTCAAGACTTGGGTCTTATCTAGAATTATCATGGTGATAACACCAGGAAATTAGGAGAGATAACTTTGATGTATATATGGAACCAAAATGGTTCATATTTTTCATGAATTGTTGAATTGTTAGCCTGATAATTTTTTATGGCTGCACATTTTGCAGAATTTACAACAACTAGATCAGATCATATTAGTGTAGAGTCCATAGGAATGGAAGAGGCACAGGGGAATTATAGTCAGCAAGATGAGAGCAGAGGGATGGATGTCCATTTGGGCATTGAAGGAACAAACTCCAATGGACATGGAGAATAAAGGAATGAAAACATGAATATGGTTGAGACCATTAAAAATTTGCAGAAGGATGTCCAAAGCCATAAGGCTGATAATGAAAGGCTTATGAGAGCCAAGGAGCAATAGGATGACTTCAACATGAATTTATTGGAGGGCTTGAACATAATAGAAAAGAAATTGGTTAAGGAGAGTGGCTCAAGAAAATTTGGAAGTCACAAGCCTTCAGATGAGAAAAGAAAAGAAAGAAGTGTTAGTAGACATCACCATCATTCCCCAAGGCATTCCAATAACAGAGCAGGCAACAACTCAATTATATCCCCTATCAGAAGGTATAAGAGGTTTGGGGTGGATGAGCTGCGAGGAGAAATGAACGAAATCAAACCTCCTACATTTGATGGTGAGCACAAGAAGGATGAAGATGCAGAAACATGGTTGTTGGGCATGAGAAAGTATTTTCAATTGCATAATTATTATTCTTATGCAGAAGGTATAATTTCTATCTATCAACTCAAAGGAAAGGCCTCCATGTGGTGGGATCAACTTTTGCAGGTGCATCACATTAAAGAGAAAAGTGTTATTTGGAGGGAATTCAAGAAGTATTTTGAGAAGAAATACTTGACTAAGAGATATTATTACAAGAAAATTAAAGAGTTCTTTGAAATCAAGCTTGGAAGTATGACCATAGATGAATATGAGAGAAGGTTTCTAGAACTGTTGAAGTATGTCTCTTTCATCAAGGATGAGACTCAAAATTCAAAGGTATTTGAGTGGAATGCCATCATTCATTAGTAAAAAATTATACTATGATGATCCCAAGACATTAGAAGAGACCATAAGGTGAGCTAAATGCCTATATGATCAACAGAAAGAAATTCCAGCTTTCCAAAAGGCTTGGGAAGACAATAAGAAATTCAATATGGATCAGAGGAAGAAGGGAGCTAAGCCACCATTCTTCAGAACTAATCTACAAGGACAAAAAATGGCTAAAGAACCCAGAACGATTGACACAGGGAGTCAAGGGCCAAGAAAACCACCTATTCAATGTTGGAGCTATAAAAGAGATCATAGGTTCAAATATGTCCTCACAGAGGTGAAAAAGGTAGGGTTATTCATAATGTACAACAAGTTTAAATAGTGGAGGACATGGGAAGATATGTGCCAAGGATTTATGCAGCCCTGGACAACAAGAAAGCAAAGTATCAGTCCCACATGATTGAAGTGGAAGGTATGATCAACAACCAAACCATTGCTATTTTAATTGATTCAGGAGCTATTCATAGTTATATAGACCCCAAATGGTGGAAAGTATGCATTTACCAAGAAGAAAGAATGAGAAATACTGGTTGGTGCAGCTAGATACAGAAGCTAGAAGAAAAGTTAATGAGATGGTTAAGTCATGCCTCATGGACATGAATGGACTGAGCACTAAGGCAGATTTGACATCTTGCCTTTAGGTTCCTATGACTATCTAATTGGGATGGATTGGTTGGACCAACATCATACTCTCCTAGACTTCCATAACAAAGCATTTACTTGCTTGGATGAGGAAGGGAAACTAAGGAAAGTACAAGGAATTCCACGAGCAGTAACCATTAGAGAAATTTCAGCATTATAGATGAAGAAATGTTACAGAAAAGGGTGTCAAATAATTGCATCTCATTTGGCAGAGATACCTAAGGATAAGGTGCCAAATTTGGAGGATTATGTAGTCCTAGAAGATTTTGAAGATGTGTTAAAGGAGGTACCAGGTCTACCCCCGAGGAGAGACATTGATTTTTCTATAAATCTAATGCTTGGAGTAGTGCCAATGTCAAAGACTCCTTACATAATGAGTACACCGAAGTTGAAGGAATTGCAAATGCAGCTTGAAGAAATTCTGAGGAAGGGGTATATATGCCCAAGTGTGTCACCTTGGGGTTCCCTAGTCTTATTTGTGAAAATAAATATGGAACATTAAGATTGTGCATTGACTTCAAACAGTTGAATAAAGTGACTTTTAAGAACAAGTATCCTCTGCCAAGGATTGATGACCTCTTTGATCAATTGAAGGATGCAAATATATTTTCAAAGATAGATCTCAAATCAAGATATCATCAGGTAAGGATTAAAAAAGAGGATATAAGAAAGACCACCTTTAGGACAAGGTATGATCATTATGAGTTCATAGTGGTGCCATTTGGGTTGTCAAATGCACCATCTTTTTTCATGTGCCTAATGAATGGTGTTTTCCGAGAATATTTGGACAAGTTTGTCATTTTATTTTTGGATGACATTCTTATATATTATAAGTCAAAAGAAGAACATGAAGATCATTTGAGGATGGTGTTGCAATTATTAAGGGATCATAAGTTGTATGCCAAACTGAGCAAGTGCTCATTTTATTAGAAACAAATTCATTATTTGGGGCATATCATTTCACAGGATGGGATAGCAATGTATCCTGAGAAGATAGAGGCCATTAGAGAATGGTCAGCGCTGAAGAATGTCACAGAGGTGAGATCATTCATGGGTCTTGTAGGCTACTACAAAAAATTTATTAAATGATTCTCAAATATTGCACACCCAATCACTTTCTTGCAAAGAAAGGGGGTGAAGTTTCAGTGGACGCTGGATTGCGAGAATAGTTTCCAACACTTGAAACAATTATTGACAAGTGCTCCAATATTAAGGATTGTAGACCCAAATGAAGACTTTGTTGTATGCACAAATGCATGTAATGAAGGACTTGGTGGAGTCCTCAGTCAAAATGGGTTTGTCATATGTTATGAATCAAGGAAGCTGAAGGAGTATGAAAGAAGCTATGCCACTCATGATTTGGAATTGGAAGCCATGTGCATGCCTTGAGGAAATGGAGACACTACCTCATGGGAAAGAGATTTGAGCTAAGAACAGACCACAATGGTCTGAAATATTTATTTGATCAGCCAAATATAAATGCTAGGCAAAGCAAATGGTTAGAATTTATAAGTGAATATGACTTTGATATAAAGCATATCAAGGGGAAAGAGAATAAAGTGGTTGATGCACTCGGGAGGAGGGTGCATGAACTACATGCTACATCCATTAGCATGTATCAGACTGATATTAAAAGAAAAATTTTGGAGGCTACAAATGCAAATCTGCAATACAGAGAATTGGCAACAATGCTACAGCAGGGTAACATGCCACAAAAGGTGGATAATTATAATTTGGGAATAGATGGAATATTGTTGTACAAGAACATAATTTTTTTTCCCAACGTCCCAGACTTGAAACGTATGATTTTGCATGAAATGCATAATGTTCCTTATGCAGGGCACCTTGGATATAAAAAAACCATGGCAGCGATCAAAAGCCATTACTTTTGGCCAGGTATGCAGAGAGAGATTGTTGAATACATCACTAGATGTATGGAATGCCAGAAATTTAAAGCTAAGAATAGGCACCCAACAGGGTTGTTGCAACCTTTACCCATTCCTGAATGGAAGTGGGAAGTGGTGAAAATGGATTTTATTACGGGATTGCCCAAAACAGGCAAGCTACATGATTTGATCATGGTGGTGGTGGAAAAGCTTACGAAAGCTGCCCATTTTATTCCACTGAAAACTACTCAGAAGGCACAAGATGTTGCTGATATTTTCATGAAGGAAGTGGCACGATTGCATGGAATTCCTAAAACAATTGTTTCCGACAGAGACTCGAAATTCACCTCAAATTTCTGGAAAGGATTCGGAACGAATCCAAATTTCAGTACAACGTATCATTCTGAGTCTGATGGATAGACAGAGAGGGTGAAAAAGGTGATAGAAGACGTACTGAGAATGTATTTGATGGACAAACCATCAAAATGGGAAGACTACCTACACCTGGTAGAATTCGCTTACAATAATGGGTATCAGGCATCGTTGAAGATGAGCCCATTTGAAGCACTTTACGACAGAAAGTGAAATACTCCAATGAGCTGGGATAACCCAGCTGATAGGACAGTAGTTGGGCCAGAGTTCCTCAAGGAGATGGAATACCAAATGACAAAAATTAACAAAAAATTAAAAGCTACCCAAGATAGGAAGAAAATTTATGCCGATAAGAACATAACCCATAGAGATTTCAAAGTGGGTGATCATGTTTTCCTGAAGGTGAAAGCTAACAAGAGTTCCCTGAAGCTAGAAAGCTGCACCAAGTTGGCAACCAGATTTTGTAGGCCATTTGAAATCCTAGAGAGGATTAGTCCAATTGCTTATATGATTGCATTTCCTGCATCTATGTCTATTCATAATGTCTTCCATGTATCATTGTTAAAGAAATATATACCTGATGCTAATCATGTTATTGATTGGAATGTGATTTAGGTGGAGAAAGAAGGCGCTTTTCAAGTGCATCCGGTGCACATTTTGGACCGAAAAGTCAAGAAGCTTCGAAACCGAGCCATAGGGCTTGCAAAATTCCAATGGACCTGGTACGGTCCCAAGGATGCTACTTGGGAGCATGATGATGCAATGCGAATAGAATACCCACATCGTTTTGAGTAATTTTGAAATTTTTGTTGTATATGGGTATATGATGCACTGAAGACAGTGCATAAATAAGGGGAGGGGATTGTAATATCCCTCGGCTGAACCCAATTGTAAATGTAAAGTAAGTATACTTAAGTTGGTGAGTTGTTTTGACATCATTTTGTAATGCATCTTTCATGGCATAGTGCGTGCATGCACTGCACAATAAAAGGATGTAGTGTACACATTCCCGGATACAATGCACAGTAACTAAAGTGCGTGCAATATGGAAGTCAGCGAGCCTCTTGTATATGATATGTGTTATAGGCTGGTGAGCCAGTTATTATAAGCTGGGATACTTATGTTTTGGTATTAGGCTAGAGTGCCTAGATGTTAAAGGCCAGTGCGCCTATTTTGTACATGTCTCATCATTAATATAAAATGCATCGTTGCACGCAGACTGACCACGATAAAAGAGATGGGGGACTAAACTTCACCAGTTAGGGAAAGGGAGGGCCAAAAGTTAAGGGAAAGAGCTAAGATAGAGAGCTTAAGCCAAAAAGGAATATTATATCAAAATTTCCTAAAACATAAAGTATGGATAATTATTTTATCCTATGTTCTAAATTTGGGGACAAGTGGACCAAAGTAGCTTCCAACATGACAAGTGTCAAGTTGGGGACATGCATTCATATCATGGGGACTTAGCTCATTTGGTCACTTTTCATGGGGATTCTTACTAGCAGTTTGACCATCATTCTCACCATCACTTTCACGATCAGTTTCACGATGATTCCTTCCATCACTCAGTTATCCAGTCAATGATTCCATGACCATTTTCATTCACGCTGTTTGTTATCCTTGAGACATCCATTTCACCATATATGAGCCTGTTTCCATAACCTTTTTCGATTGGTGTACCTGGTTAGCTTGGAGAAGGATTGAATAAGCGGGTTGTCAGGCCCGTGAAAAATTCTTTGAGCAAGAGAATTGTTGGGGATTGATTCCTGAAGGTGCTAAACTGTAGCTACAGTGCTCTGAGACTTCCAATCTGTCTTTTTACTAAAGCCCTGGAAGGGAAGTGGGACGGTCGAGGGACTGTTGAGTAGAGAAGGGGCACACTTCCTTGGGTGGGATAGGCATGTGGGGAATGAGAGGTTGTAGGTTGTTAGTTGAGTGAGCACCTGAGACTGAGTCTTTCCTATTGTCCATGAGCCTTAGCCTGGTTAGGAACCCGTTTACCCAGCTGGCGTTTAGTCCCATATCGGGGGTGACTCACTGTTGAGAGTGATGAACAGTGTAGTCTAAGGCTGGGAGGTTCATGGACGGTCTGTATGTAGTTGGTGACAATATTTCCAAGATAAGTACCAATCGTATGATCAAATTATCTGTTGCATTGTTATTTACATGCTTATGTTATGGTTTATCATATATGTGATTATAACTGTCTATATGTTTATGGGTATTTCCCTATATATGCTACATATCCGTGTTTACTGTTATTTCAGTATGAAATTGTATATTACTAAATGTAATTGTTTTTTTACGTTTATATGTAAAGCTTACACAAGAGTGTTGTATATATATGTTTAAGTTGCATGCAGTTTGAAGAGAAAATTTATGTGGCATAGCTCAGCTAAATATTGGGTATGTTACCGTATGTCTCATAGTAAGAGAACGAAAGTGTTCCCTAGAGTAGAATGGTTGGTCTGTTTAAGGCTGGGGATGCTACCAAATGGTATTAGAGCATGAGAGATTTTTCTAGAGTGGCATTTCCCGAGCCTGTGGGTGGTCGGAGGAACGTTACAATTTAGGAGGGCATAGATCGACGTTCAGTTGATGGGGATTCTTTCACTCCTCTTGTCGACGAAGCTTGCACTCCTGCGGACATGACCTTCTCATCCATGAGTTCTATGAGAATATCTTCGATGGATTTTTCTACTGTTCTATAGTCACCCGACATACACGCTCGAGATCAGATATCTCAGGTTAGTGAGAAAACCCTCAATGTAACAGAACAGGTGGCAAGGTCTCAACAAGCACAATGCAGTAATAGTCATCTCTCTGTAGGCTTGAATAATCCATGTTGGAAAAAGTGTTCTCGGTGAAACATTCGATGGGATAAATAGATGATGTCACAACGAATTCATCCAATGGGTCAAAAATCCTCAATCAATACGATTCCATCCATGAGGGATCAGTCCCAACGGTCCAATGGTGATGACTCTAGAAATAACTATGTTTCTAGCCATTCTAGAGCATCGTTCTAACATTTAGGATGCCTCCAATGGTCATATTGACTCGTTGTGGAGAAGTGTCAATCTGCACTATTCTGCTATTCTGGCGAGGTTCAAGTTTTGCAAGCCTTCATTCTGGGAAGTCCTCTCTGGAACTTCTTGCAAATTTTCTAACTTTGCTTTCTTCTTACTGAGTTTTCTGGCTTTATTTCCTATGATCTGCGTCTCTAAATTCCTTTTTCCATTCTTTTTCTTATCTCCTCTTAGCATAGTAACTTCGCACTGCTGAGGGTCTTTCATAGGGTTTGAGGGTAATACTTCTTTTCTTACTATTTCTAGAGTAGATGCTCTACTCTCCTGCATGGATAAGTTCTTCAAGTCTATCTGTGTTCTTTCAAATTCAACATCTAAGTCTCTGGTCCTCAGTAGCTTTGACTTGTCCTCTTGTTCTTCTATTAAGTGTGCTATTCTCCTAGCCATGAAATCTCTTAGTTCTTTCTTTTTCTGTTCTAGAGCTTCCTCTTCTTCTTTCCTGTGGGTCTGGTCTTTCTCAACCCAATCTTTTCCTAGCTAAATAGAAAATGGGGCATTGTTCTCAACAAATCTAACGACCTTGAATTCTTCTTATGTCAAAGTTCCATGAGCAGTCATAGGTACCTAGGTAAGTCTTCCTCATAGGGTTATCATCTTTCCTTTAAAAAATCATATTCCTCCCAATGAAGGAACCATAGCAGGCCTTCCCAAAATTTCCCAAGTACGTTTTGTCATAATATTCACCCATGTTTCCTCGTCTAGAACACAGTTGATGTCAAAGTCTCCTATTCTTGTTTCTATGCACTCCTTCTCTTTGAAGATCTCTGATAAACTAATGTCTCTATGATCGTTCAAGGTTTCTTTCATCTGCAATAATATAGTCTCTGATTCTTTCTGGGGTTCTATCATATTCTCAGTTTCTTGACCTTTCTCGTGGTTTTCTTGTCTCATATTCATCTTTTCAACTTTAGCAATCATTCTAGGGAAATCTAAAAAATCATGATCCATAGCTTTAAGACAAAGACAACTAGGACCTCTACCAGGGCATTCCTTAGCAATATGTCCCAGTCTTCTGCAACTATAACAAATATTCAATCCTCTCTTTCTCTTAAATGATCCCCAAATTTTCCTGTACTGCGCACTGAGATCATAGTGTTGAACCTGCAAAAAATTCTTTCTAGGATCCTGCATCCATTTCTCAGTTCAAAAATTATTTCTACGCATAGGAATAACATATATTTCACTATTTCTATTGGATCCATCCATATCAAATCTTATTTCTTCTAGATATGCCCTAGTTTTCAGGCTAGCAAAACATCTATCAAGCATACCTAGATCCATTCTTTCAAAACAAAAATTTCTACTTATCTTACCTTTATCAGAGCACAAAGCTTTAGGATATTACCTCTTTTCTTCAGATCTCATTCCCTTCTTAGCATAGAGCTTCACAAGTAAAGTAGAATATTGTGCACTACAATAGAATATCAATTCATAGAGCTTTCTTTTCTTTAGTTCCCAGTAATCACAATTTCAAGTCCTGGCAACAGAACCATTTGTTGGCACAAGGGAAGACCCAGGTTTCAACGCTACAACAACACACCAACAAAACCCTAACTACCAGCCCTTTCGGAAACACTTGCGAAGAAGATGAAGTTTGTTGGCATAGGGGCAGACCTAGGGTTCAACACTCAAGAGAACACCAACGAAACCCTAACTACTGGCCCTTTCGGCAACACCTGCGAAGCAGATGAAGTCTCACCCGAGGTAGAGGCAGGGGTGGTTGCAGCACTCAGATGTCTGCAACCTTAGCTAGGACACAGATCTATGATTATCTTGCTTACATTGCACTTAGCATCAGTTATTCCTTAACCTACATTCATTAATACACTTCGCAGAAAGCACAGAGCGCCGCAGTAATTACTCAGATCTAGCACTTAGCAATGATAAATAGGTTATACTTAATAGATTAAGCACTTAGAATCTTATGTATCATATCTAACATGCATTCATATCTCATAAGAACAAAGAATCAATAGATCTATCTAAACATATCAGAGCACTTAGCAAGAGAGAGACAAACACATCATCACAATACCCAGAGTTACCGTGGTTCACCCCCACCCTGGGGCTATGTCCACAAAGTCTTCTTCTGTTATTATCTTCTGTAAACCAAGTTACAACACAAAGCCTTCAAGATCCTACCCCTCCTAGGACAAGAGATCCACGCAGCTCACTAGATCCTCTTTCCCTGGGTAGATCCAAGCACTAAGTCCTCCCTTGACCCATGCACTCAACACTTACAATACTTATAGTAGGCACAAATCTCTTATAGTCACACAGACATATGATCATATAGATCTACTTTATGCACTAATCCATTCACTTTACATCACAGAACCCCCTTTTCATACACATCTCCTACCCTTCTATTTATACATACAAAAGGCCTAAATAAGGGCTGATATCCCTTTCCCATTACAATATTCCCAAAAATCCCAACAAGCCTTAAAAAGGGGTGGAGATCCTGTGATCTCCTCTTCACCATGCGCTCCTTCTTCGACTGGATGTTGAAGTATCGAAAACGGTCAAATATGACCAAGTATTCCTCAAAACTTGGTCAAGGGCCAACAGGCCCCCAACACTCACCTGTGACTCATCCCGAGTCACTCAGGTCTGACCAGTTCTGCTTCGAACACCTCGAGCTTGGCTCGAGCTGCTTCGACCTGCTGCTTTGCAATTTCCTCCTGCTCGATGAACTTCTAGATGAGTGTGTTATTGACTGGTCCTTCTAGGCACTGCTATGTTTTAATCATGACCTATTGTAGCTCGTTCCCTTAGTTCTCAATCTCTAAAAATAGTTGACATGCCTTATCCTACAAAGGTTGAAGTTGCTGTGTCACTTCCATGACCTTGCTCTGGATCATGTGGAGCTGTTGTTGTGCGACACGTTTCTCGTGGGATTGCTTCATTTTCTTTATAGTTGATAGGGCCTTCAACTGCATCTGAAGTCTATTTGCATGCTTCTTCGCCTCCTGGAGCTGCGACTCCAGTTTATTTAATTCTGGGTACTCAGTCAGGCTCTCATGTATCTACACACTTATGGTACTTATTTGTTTGCATTCTTCAGTGAGTTCTTTAATCCTTTCTACTGTACCTCGACCAGTTATTTCTCACTGGTCGCGCTCTTCTTGCGGGGTACTTGGGATGATCTGAAGCTCTAAGTCCATGACTCTTTGCTGCAGTTGTTGAATAACTTCAAAAAGCTTCATCACTTGTCGGTCTAAGTTTTATTCATCCTTTTGTTCTATGCTGGTCATAGAGTGAAATGCTCTATTGACAGCTTCTACGATTCCAATCTACTTTGCGAGAAGCTGCTCCTTCTCCTTTTGGATTTTTTCTCTGTCTCTATCAAATTTCTCATGGATGGCCTCCTTCTCTTGCTGTGCAGCTCAATGCTGCTCTATGATTTCCTCCTATGCTTGCTTTAGGGATTGGGTGTCTTGTGTTGTTACTTCTTCCACTTTTCGAAGCTGTACTTCGACTATGTCGGCAATCCTGCGGAGTTGAACTGAATGATCTCCTGCTTCTGTTGTTCCTCTTGGCATGGGCATAGTGGAGACTGTGCAATTAGACTGAAGTGCTTGCTGCACTCCTTGGATCTCGACTTCAATTTTGTCGTACATTGTCTGTTTCTTAGCCTCCTACTTTTCTGTAATTTCTTCTATAGCTTCATTCAAAGTTGTGAGGAGAAAGCTGAAGTCATCGGGTTTGAGCGTGGTCTTCATCTTGATCACGGTCGCTTTTTCTTTCTTCTTAGAGGAAGACTTCGAAGGTGACCCTTTTCTCTTCTTTGGAGCTTTGAATTATTCTTCTGGTTATTGTTCAACTTCCTCTAGGTTGTCATTATCACCTTCTCGATCGGGTGTGATGGAAGTTGTCTTTACAGAGTAGCTATCTACATCCTGAACCTCTTCAGGCTTCTTTGTTTCCTTTGTCTTCTTTGTCTTCTTCATCTTACTGGGCCCAGGTGTGTCCTGCACAGCTTTTGGGTTGTCAATATATAAAATGTCCACTGGATCTGCTGGAACAAGGAGGTCCACCGACCATTCCTTGGTGATTTCTTCTAGGTCTTCTTTGGTCAGCTTATAATAGGACTGAAGTTTTTCTTGGTGTTCATCAACGCGTGGAGTTAGGTATATAAAGTGGTGGTCCACGCTGAACTTTATCAAAGGCTAGAACCTTTGTAAAGTGTTCGGGGTTATGCGAGGTTCACCCCCTATGGATTCTTTTATTTGGTTATAGTATCTGTGAAAAATGGCATTTGATTGCCACTGCTTGCTCATGTCCGTCGAGTACCATAAGTTACTGAACTTCACAGCTAATGGTTTGAATGGGTCGAGGTCGAGGAAGGTTGAGCCTTATGGTAGATCCCATGCAACAAAGGTGATCAATATTAGTAGCCAACTAAAGTGTAATTCATGCCCCTGGTCTTGGGCTTCTCTACAGTCAATTTCTAGCTGCTTGACCAAATATTTTGCCCAATTCATTTGTAGTCCCTCCGCGCACTTCCCTGCGAGGTCAACTACAAATATGGATACTTGTGTAGGTCTATTCTTATGCACCATCTTCCCTGCTATCAATTGACATGCGAGGTTCACTGCACCACTCTCAATAGAGGCTATCTTGTAACCTCGCGTGCCTTTTTCAACATTTCCATAAGCCTCTTTAATATTTTCTGAAAGAGCGCGATCCACAGTCTTTCCAAGGTAGTACTCATGGGGATCAGGGCCCTGCATGCTAAGCCTAGTAATCCTATTGATCAGTGTTGGATCAACATTTATGTGGTGGTTTAACCACAAGTATCCTCCATGGTAACTTGCTAGCTGCAATTTCACACAAGCAGTCACCTCTTGATGTCTGCCGAAGTGCGATATTTTCATAACATTGAGTAGAGTATACTGCGCAAGGTTCATCGTCCATTGCTGAGGGATGATATTTGATTTCCAACCCTTACTCCTCGTTAAGTACTTGGATGGTATGAGCATTCTCTAGGCTTTATGGTCTCCCAGGTTGAAGTCTCAAAACTTCAACGTTGTAACCTTGTCTTGATATGTGCGGTAGGTGCGAACTCCTTTCGGTAGATATGTAAGGACTAGGATGTATTCAAAGTCTCTAGGGACACTATCCTTGTTAATATCACCACTTAGAGGGGGAATATAAGTTGGTAGGATGGTTGGCACTAACTTCACATTGGTTGTGTCGTCCCTATGCTTAGTTCTCAATTCTGCGCCGGCTTGAGATGTTCTATCTCGAGAAGTTGATGGGGAGGCTGCCACACCTCTCGATGATGAGGCTTGGACTCCAATGGACATCCCTCTTTTCGACATGAATCTTTCTATCCTTAAGCTAGCAAGTACTTCCCTCACCAATTCTTCTACTGCACTAAGCTTGTCGGACATGTAAGCTCGGGATCACTGTCTCGGGTTGTCAATGGACTGTCGGTACCATAATCAGATAGAGAATAAAACTAGAGTAATCATTGTTTCATAACGTGGGTATTCTGTAAGCTCAAGTTCTCAATTGGAAAAAGTGTCTTCCATGCATGGCACAACGGAATAATTAAGTAACTCTACAATGGACTTCTTGCAATGGATATGAATCTTGCATTAACTCCATTCTATCCATTTTGGTGCTATCCAATGGTCTAGTGGTAACCCATAACTTCTTTTTGATCTATTTGGAGCAGTGGTCGAAAGAGTATATTGGTTCCAATGGCTATATTGCTTCATCATGGAAAAGTACTCTATGTCGTTGTCCTGATATCTCGGCGAATCTCCAATTCTGCAATTCTTCTTGCTTTGAAGTGTCCTCTAGAACCTCTTGTAACCTTACAGTATTAGCCATTTTTTTTCTTAACTTCCTAGTCTTCTTCCCTGTAAGCTTCATCTCAGTAGTGCTTTTACCATTTTGATGTTTATCTTCTGTGGTCTTAGTTACTTTGCGTTGTTGAAATTCTTTCCTAGGGTTCCCTGATAATACTTATTTTGTATCAAAAATAGGTAACTCAATGTTCTGCGGATCCTCAAGTGCTCTCTTAGCTTCGACATTGGAGTTGCTAATATTGAATATCTATGATCTACTCTTTTGTTCTTCAATCAAGTGCGCGATCCTTCTGGTCATAAAGTCTTTTAACTCCTGCTTCTTCTGTTCCAAAAATTTTACTTCTTCTTTTCGTCTGGCTTGTTCTCTATCAATCCAAGGTTTCCCTATGAGCATGGTAAATGGGGCGTTGTCTTCAAAAAATTTAATGATCTCAAATTATTCCTCTGTCAAAGTTCGATTAACAGTCATAGGTATCCATGCAAGCCTTCCACATAGGTTTACTAGCTTTCCTCTATAGAAACTTGTTCCTCCTAGGGAAGGGATCATGGCAGGCTTTCCTATAGCTTCCCAAGTTCTTTCTGGCATAATGTTCACTTGTGTTTCTTCATCAAGAGTACAGTCAATGTCAAAGTCTCCTATTCTCGCTTCGATTTTCTCCTTTTATTTGAAGATCTCTGATAGCCTAACATGTTGGTGGTCATTCAAGGTATCTTTCATCTGTAGCTATATTTTTTCTGATTCTTTCTGGGTTTCTACTATAATATTGGTTTTTTGATCTCCTTCAGGGTTTTCTTGCTCCATATTCAGCTTCACAAGCCTAACAATCATTCTAGGGAAATCCAATACTTCATGGTCCATAGCCTTACAACAGAGGCAACAAGGTCTTCTCCTAGGGCATTCCTTAGCAAGATGTCCTAGTCTTCTGCAACTATAACAAAGGGTTAATCCTCTTTTTCATTTAGATGTTCCCCAACTCCTTCTATACTACATACCAGGATCATGGTGACTAGCCTGTAAAAAACTCTTTCTGGGATCCTGCATCCACTTGCTAGTCCAAACATTCTTTTGATGCATAGGTATAACATATCTATCACTATACTTATCAGATCTATTCATATCAAACTTTCTTTTATCTATAGGACAAACTCTATTAAACATACCTAGATCCATGCTTTAGAAACAAAAAATTTCACTTATCTTACTTCTACAGAGCACAAAGCTTCCAGATCTAAGACTTTTAACTATTCTTACCTTTATTAAAGAACAAAGCTTACTTATCTTACCTTTTTCTTGCAGGTCTGACCTCTTTCTTCGTAGATCTGACTTCTTTTCTTCATATCTAACCTCTTTTCTTCAAATTTGACCTCTTTCTTTGCATATCTAACTTATTTTCTTCATATCTGACCTCTCTTTCTTGGCACAAAGCTTCACAGGTCAAACAGAACACTGCACACTAGGGCAACAAATCTATGCACAAAGCTTATTTTTCACAAGGATTATTCTTCTTCAGTTCCTAGCAATCACAGTTTTAGGTCCTGGCAACAAAACCATTTGTTGGTAGAGGGGCAGACCCAGAGTTCAACACTCAAGAGTGCACCAACAAAACCCTAACTATCGGCCCTTTCCGCAACACCTGCGAAGCAGATGAAGTCTCACCCAAGGTAGAGGCAGGGGTGGTTGCAGGACTCAGATGTCTGTAACCTTAGCTGGGACAGAGATCTGTGATTATCTTGCTTACAACACACATAACATCAGTTATTCCTTAACATACATTCATTAATACACTTCGCAGAAAGCAAAGAGCATCGTAGTAATTAGTTAGATCTAGCACTTAGCAATGATAAATATGTTATACTTAATATATTAAGCACTTAACATCTTATGTATCATATCTATCATGCATTCATATCTCATAAGCACAAAGCATCAATAGATCTATCTAAACATATTAGAGCACTTAGCAAGAGAGAGACAAACACATTAGCACAATACACAGAGTTACCGTGGTTCACCCCCACCCTGGGGCTACATCCAAAAAGTCTTCTTCTATTATTATCTTTTGTAAACCAAGTTACAACACAAAGCCTTCAAGATCCTACCCTGCCTAGGATAAGAGATCCATGCAGCTCACTAGATCCTCTTTCCCTGGGTAGATCCAAGCACTAATTCCTCCCTTGACCCATGCACTCAACACTTACAATACTTACAATAGGCATAGATCTCTTACAATCACACAGATGTCTGATCACATAGATCTACTTTATGCACTAGGCTATTTACTTTACATCACACACCCCCCTTTTCATACACATCTCCTACCCTTCTATTTATACATACAAAAGGCCTAAATAAGGGTCGATATCCCTTTCCCATTACAATATTCCCAAAAATCCCTAAAAAGGGGCGGAGATCCCATGATCTCCTCTTCGCCATGTGATCCTTCTCCGAATGGATGTTGAAGTACTAAAAACAGTCAAATATGACCAAGTATTCCTCAAAAATTGGTCAAGGGCCAACAAAGTCTCACCTGAGGTAGACGCAAGGGTGGTTGTAGGACTGAAGTGTCTGCAACCTATCTGGGACATAGATCTATGATCACATTACTTAACAGAGAACTTAGCAATTAACATTTATTAGTATTTAACCCTTATTCACATCGCAGGTCAAAACCCTAATTACAGGACAACGCAGTATTCAACAAGATCTAACACATCCAAGCACCTAGCACATATAAATAGCTCAGATCTAGCATTCATTCACATAACTTAATCACGAAGCTACTATATCAGATGCATCTAACATAAAGATTACAACACTAAGCATAAATCACATCAACACATGAACAACATAGCACCAAGCACCATAACACAAGGTATATGTGGTTCACCCTAGCATGGGGCTACATCCACCATCTCTATTTCTTCTTTATTATCTTTTGTCAATCTTCATACATGCACAGAGCCACAAGACCCACTCTGCATAGGACAGGAAATTTGTGTGCACCTCACCAAATCCTCCTTCCCCAAGTTAGGTCACAACACAAATCCTTCTTACACAGTCTTCACACGAGCTTCTTACAATCAATTGCACTTAGCTCTGAAAGTCTTAACACATAGTATGCACAAAGCCTCTAGATCCGCATTAAGCCGATTCTACTAGGTCTAGTCAATCCTTCTTAAATGGCCTAGATATCTATTTATACATTACAAAAAAGGACCTAATAATGGGTAAACCCATGGGCCGACATCCCATACCTGTTACATAAACCCTAAGCCCAAAATGCCCACAAAAGGAGGCGAGATCCCATGATCTCTGCTTCGCCTGATGCTCTGTCTTCGACCAGCCTATCGAAGTCCCAAAATTGGTCAAACATGACCAACATTTCCACAAAACCCGGTTAAGGGCCAACAAGTGGAAATTCATAACATGATTGTTAGGATCCTTCCCAGGTTCTCCATCAAATTTTGAAATGTTGGACGATAACTTTGCAGGGATGGTGGGCCAAAACAGGGCATGAAGAATGGGATCATTTGTTAAACACGACAGATTTGGCATATCTAACGTAGCCAAAAATGGTAGTTTTCGGTTAGGTTGTTGATATTGGTGATAACCATATTGCATGGGAACACCAGTAGGACTATATCCGGGTTGTGGAGAGGTGACAAAACTAGATGGTCCTCCCATATAAGGTGGTTTCCCTGGTTTTCCACCTATGTAAGGTGGTTGTCTTGCTTGTCCACCCATGTATTGGGATTGAACAAATAGAACTCCTACATACTTCGGTTGTCCTGTTTCCCCCCCTATGTATGGCAGTGGAAGGGATTGTTGCATTTGAACCATGGGGTTTATAGATTGATAGGGTATAGTTCTTTGTAGAGGAATTCCTGCAGGATTGGGTTGAATCCACAAAGGGTTCACAACTCCTAGATATGGATGTCCAGGATATAGACCAATGGTAATAGGGAGACAAGGACTTGTAAGAGTGGTTTTGACCCCTATTGGTTGATGTTGCAACCTTGTAGGTTTCTCCCTAGTGAAAATTTTCCCTGCAACTAAAGGTTTCCCCCCAGTTGAAGGTTGGCCTCCCATTGAAGATTGACCTCCAATGTAGGGAGTACTAATTTGTGATGTGTGAGATGGAGGTTGATTATATTTTGTAACTGTGGTTGTGTGAATGACTTGACCGTTGGTCATTTGACCTATGGGACGACCAAGTAAAGAACTTGGCATGTGCATGTGTAGAAAAAATGAAGTAGGAATATTACCTAACTCATGTGCAAGAGGAGATGTATGCGTAAGTGGTTGAGTTAGGGTCACCTGGGTAACCGATGTTTTCAGTAAAGAATAAGCATCAACAGTATTAACTACATGAGTTGTGGAAAAATATGAATTCCTAAGTCCTTTGGGAAAACTGAAACTCGATGGGTTCATGCTAAAGGATGGTGTAGTGGTGGAACCAGGCGGTAAATAGTAAGAAGAAAAAGAATCAACGTATCTTGTGGATGGTGGATTAAAGAGTCATTGGCCAAGTGGATCAGTAAATAGAGGATTCACAAAATATGCCAAGCTTTGTACGAAGTTTGGGACCGATTCTTCAATGTGATGTCCACTTCGAGGAGTGATGCTCCCAGTTTCAGAAGTGTGATCTACGATCACTACTTCGTAAGAAATATTATGTTGTGGTTCATGAGTGTCAGGTTCCATACCTTGTGTACTATGAAAATTATGATTCTAAGGCCAACTATGCAAAACAAAGAAACACACTCCTATGAAAACTAAAAGAAATCAACCAAGCAATAACAAATTTAAGGATATTTCGAAGATGGGATATCAAGCCGTTAGTGAAGAAGTGAGAAGCAACTACCCCAACCTCCACATAACAACCCTTCTTGGTGAAAGCAACCCTCTCTTTCATGGGATCACCCTCCAAGGGTAATGAGAGCGTGATACAATGTCTATCCAAGGTATCGTGGGAATCCCCCTACAACCACCTCTGTACGTACCTAGGAAAGGACACTAAGGTTACCAAATCGCAGTCAGCCTTTAGGGGGGTACAATTGATAGTCGTGACCGAACATATGGGAAGGATATAAAAGTTCTAAGCTCTTTAAGAGAACTTAAGAAAAGTGGACAGGTAGGACTCCAGAGGACCCCAAATGGATTCAGAGTTCATGAAGCACCAAGACCAAATGAAATTAGTGGTTTCTCAAGCACAACCCCCAATATACGATCTTTCCGCTATGATTGGTTAAGCTTTGCAAGGGTAATCTTCCCTACTCTCCCACACACGACCTTGTTTTTATCCCATGTTTGAGAGGGGGTTCTCAGCTATGCTTATATGAAAGTTGAATTTATATGCTCTTTAGTGTTCTACAGTCTCTTTAGTAGTCTTGGACAATTTACTCACTTCACCTAGTCCAAAGACCATAATCCTAAGCTATTGTTGGTGTGCTAAAAACAAAAAATATTCGATTTGATTTTATTAGCATGTGGTTTATTTTAATAGATTTTAACGTAATGGTTCATGGAGATGAAACTGATGATGTGTAAGATACTCGACTCCAAATAGAATGCAAAATAATGATATACAATTATTTCTTTCAATGAATGCTATGTATTGGAAGGACAAGATTTGTATTCTTCTTAATCACAATAAAACACTCAAAATCTGAAATGCACATGCAAAACTAGATCTTTTTCCAAACGTAAACCAAAGCAAACTTCCTAATGAATGAAAAATTTCTTCGTTTTATTAACTATGAAAGGAGATATGCAAACTTTTCACATCTTAACTTTAATATGAAAGAGATATAATTTTTATACAGAGAACTACGAGGAAAAAACAATCAAACAAACTGCACTCAAAATGATGAGAACTAAAAGAAAACAAGTAGGTAATAACCCATTCAATCAAGAACGCAAAAGAGAAATCACTCAAATGTCTTGACAAAAATAGAAACAAGAAAGATCAATCCAAGCTAGGTTGTGGTAAGCATAAAGTCTCAAATCGTTCAAAGAGGAAAGATTCAAAAAGTATCTCAAGACAAAAAAACCTTTGCAGACCTTTTCAATCAGTCATATAACTAGAAACTTCGCAAGGCTCAAACCAAACCAAGGAAAAACAAGGTAAATCAGTCTCACAATTTGGAAAAGGTTGCAAGCCCAAACAATAAATTGAAAGAAGTGATAAGAACCAAATCCTGAACCCAAACAAAGTCATAAGCAAAAGTATAGACTCTGTGAAAAAGACATCCAACAAAGGGCTGAGAAAAAAGGGGGGAAATCCCCTAGATCTGTCCAAAACCAGAGAGAAATTCTCCCTAAAACAAAGAGACATAGCATTATAATTCTCTCTGTGAGAACAACGAGGAGCATTGATTAGATAACCAATGCTCTGATAGCCACTCTGGGGGAGTGCTAGTCTTGTATATGCTTGAAAATGAGCTTAGAAAAGAAAATCATCAACAAAGATTGGCTTGTTAACTATGACTACTGCTTGATGAAGTAGAGGGAAGAGGGGAGGCTCAGAAACAATAAATTAAACAATATCAAACAAGGAAAATTTTCAGACAATCTAGGGAAAGACAAGTCAATGTCCTTCCCTAGTGGAATCACCAATTTCTATTATGGAATAATTCCCTTGCGGACACACAAATTATCCCTTGGATTCTAGACCCATAATACCAAGACGGAAAGATACAAATGGACACTAACATCCCTTTGAGACTTGTTTAACTAATTGAAAAGAGAGAAGGAGAAAACATGATCATACCTGTTTCCAGTGTTTGTCCTCACTGCTCCACTTTGAGCTTGATCTCCAAACTCTTTCGCACAACTTGATATCGACAAAATCATGAATAATAAAGAGAAAATAAGGAAATTCATACTATACCACATTAGATTAAATAAATTCATCTATAGTAGACAATAATATGTAGATATACACAAACTATAAGGAAATAGGCCAAGTATATTATTTAAAATGAGAACCCAAAGAGAATACTTACAAACATGAATGATGATGCAACATTCCTCCAAGCTCCCCTCGTCCAAACCTTGCACGATGCTCCCAAGATCATAAGTTTGATATCCAAAGATTCCTCCTCTTCTCCATGGAAATCCCTCATTATATAGGATTTATAGGCTTAACCACCATGGAGAAGATCACTCATCAGATCCACTAAAATGGGATCTCCAATATTTTTAGGGAGAAAATCTCTCAAGGATTTTAGGGAGAAAATGTCTCTCAAGGATTTGAAGGAGGAAATATCTCTCAAGACAAGATCCACCAAATTAGGATTTTGGTTTGAGAAAATATCTCAACCATCCATGAGCTTCTCAACCTCTCCTTCAAAATAGGAAACTAAATGTGATGTAGATTCTCACACTAAATTAATTTCCTTTTTATGAATATTAATAATTTATTCATGCGCACATAGTATTTTGACCTTCATATAATATATTTGTCCTCCACATTGACTAGGGATTGTGACAAATGTTCTTTCATGGTGTCGGTGTATGTGACACTTTCATGACACTTGCGACACTTAAGGTGAGGTACTTAAGTGTGGAATTTTGGTGTTTAACAACTATTCTAATGCAATATATGTCTTCTTGAAGTTTTTCGATTCTATCTCATATTACATGTCCTGAGTGAATGAGCTGCTAATGTATGTGATATAGTGACTAAGAATATTCTGGTTATATATTTTCATGTGCATGTGTTATCTAACTTTATTTCTTCATTTCAGCTATCTGGGTGAAGTTATTGGTAGAGTTAGTTTCATACCACATCTCATTCACTTACCTTAATTCGCTACTAGCTAGGATAGGTTAGATTAGAATTAGATTAGGAATGCATTTAGATAGTATTCATCTACATCTTCCATTTGCATAAGCACCCATCACTCATACTCATCAGTGGACCAGGCCTCAACCAGTATAACCAAACCAATAATGGTTGTCGGGCCACATTCTGGATGGGTTCCCTATTCCAAATGGTGAGAGGTCTAATTAGGACTTCTTACCAGGGAGAAACCCTTACTTTTGTTGGGCGAATTTAGACCCATCAACAGGGATATGCTTCACAAATATTTCATTACTTAGTCCTTGAGGAATCTTATAAAATTTTCATTGTCATCCATTCTCAAGTGAATGAAAGAAAGGCCAAAACACCGTCTCTCAATTCATATAAGATATTTTATGAGAATTGACTCCATGAAGGTGTGAAAAAAATCATCATAGATCTCGTTATGATCGTTAGATCACTGGATCAAAGTATCAAAACTTGTCGGATCGCACTACAGGATTGGTGCTACAACTCATTGCAAATCCATGATACAATATTAGTGCTGCAACTCCATGATACAATATTAGTGCTACAACTCCATGCTACAAGATGAGTGTTGCAACTCCCTGCAACTCCATGCTATAGGATTGGACATGAAAATTTGACTAGAGTCAAAACAAATGTGGAAGTGAAGATTTCATTTAAAATCTTCTCTTATAATTTTTGAGACCACTCTGTTAGCTTACTGATAAAAGAGGAATGTGGATCTGTGACCAAATCTCTGCAGCTGAAGTGGATGCTTCATTTAGCAAGTTTAGAAGGTGGTTGCAACAGTAAATCTGAGCAATTTTCCTTCAAACAACCTCTTATATCACCCACCTTGCACATTTATGGGGAATCTACTTCTTAATCAAATAATTGGGCATGTTCTGCACAAAACCCATGTCGTAGAATTTTAAAATTAGTTTCAGTCGCTTCTGAATATTCGTATGAAAATCACTATCTGATTTGGATGCCTTTTTAAATTAAAATCAATTAATAAGCAGAAAAGTCAACATTTGTGTTAATTAAATGAAGAGGTGCAATTTTTTATTATTAAAAAGACACATTGGTTCATTTTCTCTTTTACAAAAAGTGTAATATTCCAGATATAAAAAAGTATGCAGAACATAAATAAATAGCAAGAAATGGAATATGAAAAACAATATAACCAAAACAACACCACAATAATACCAAAATGATACCAGAATAACACCAGAAAGAGCACTTTGATTATTGAGAGCAATGTTCACTTGCCTCTTCGAGGGGGGAATCTCCAGCAGAGAAGATCTCTATTACAATAATATCCAAGAAAAAACTTCTCATACCCTCAACTCCTATTTATACTAAATATGTCTATCAAAAGACCAATCTAGAGGAAGATCCTTCTAGAAGCAGAAGCTTCTATTAGATCCTCTTACATTGGACTTATTCTTCCTTATTTCTAGGTCTTATTAATATTGACCTTTATTACATGGAAACATATTATTATACCTATGTGACGGGTTAGGTCTCTAACATGTCCTCCCCCTTAAAAGAAACCTTGTCCTCAAGGCTTGAGATGAGGAAATTGTTGTAGAATAGTAGCTAGTTCACAAGTGGCATCTATTGGAGTTGCATCTTTCCACTAGAATAACACTTCATTGATGGTTCACTAATGTAGATGACGCTCACGTTGGCCCAAAAATGCTTGTGTTTGTATCCAAATGGAGGCTTCTTCGTCCAACTTGGGAAGGTTGGTTTGATTTTGGCACTTAGTTCCAATCACCTTATTTAAGGAGGAAACATGAAAAACAAGATGGAGCTTAGAATGACTGGGCAAAGATAACTGATAGGACACGTGTCCCACCTGCTTGAGAACAATATAAGGATCATAAAATTTGGGCGCCAGTTTTTGACAATGGTCATCCTTGAGGGAATTTTTCTTGTAAGGTTACAGTCAAAGAAACACCTGATCCCCTTATGCAAATTGAAGTTCAGAGCAACCTTGATATGCATCTTGCTTCATGCAATTCTAGGCCATGACCAAATTCTCTTTGAGGGTATGGAGAATAGCCTCTCAAATTGTAAGCATTTGGTCAACTTCCTGGACCTTCGAGACACCTGGAAAATATGAGAGAACTGAAGGTGGATTTTGTCCATATACTGCTTCAAAAGGAGTTATATGGGTAGTTGCATGGTGTTGTACCACCATTAAACTAGTGGTAACCATTGATCCCACTGATTTTTCCTTTCCGATACAAAACACCTCAAATATGTTTCCAAACACTTTTTGACCACCTCAGTTTGACCATTAGTCTGGGGATGATAAATTGTGATGAGATGCAATTGGGTGCCTTAGAGCTTGAACAATTATTGCCAAAAATTGTTGGTGAAAGTTGGGTCGTGATCAGAAACAATAGAATGCGGCATGCCATGAAGCTTGAAGACCTGATCCATGAAAAGTTGAGCTACAGTGGATGTTGTAAATGGGTGTTGAAGAGAATAGAAATGAGCATACGTGGAAATACGATAAACTACCACCATGATGAATAATTTATTTACTAATTTAGGTAAGCCTACAATAAAATCCATAGAGATATCCCACCAAATAGTAGGTGGAATCGGAAGCGGTTGTAGTGTGCCAGAAGATTTGACTGTTTCACCCTTGTTGCATTGACAAACATCACATTCAGACACAAAATTATGAGTTTCCGATTTCATACCATCCCAGAGAAAAGAACTTTTGACCCTGTCATAGGTTTTGGTAAACCCTGAATGCCCAACTATGGGTATAGCATGAAACTCATAAAGTACCGTGGATTTAAGTTTTGACTATGTAATTAAATACAAATGGCCTTTATATCGAAGCTCATCATTGAGCCAAGAGTACCCTGGGGATACTAGAGAATTGGACTGCAATTCTTATATCAGATGTGAACTTTCGGGATCTTATAGCCATTCCTGGCGAACAACTTGGAGCCAATCTGGTACAATGAAGGAGAGAGAAAAAAGGGACCCTTCATCTTCATATTTTATGGAAAGTGCATCAACAACCACATTGTATTTTCCTTTCTTGTAAATGATCTCATAATCATATCCAAAGAGCTTAGTCACTCATTTTTGTTGCTTGAGGGAGGAAAGGCGTTGTTCCAGAAAATACTTGAGACTTTGATGATCTGTCTTAATTTGGAAGTGTTTCCCCAATAGATAAGGGTGCCAAAGAGCCACAACATGCATAATAGCCAACATTTCTTTTTCATAGATTGATTTTCCCAAATTTCTCTCTGATAGTTGTTTGCTGGTAAAGGCCAAAGGTCAACCCTCTTGTATAAGGATGACGCCAATTCCTTTCCTAGAAGCATCACATTCCAGGACAAAGGTCTTTGTGAAATAAGGAAGGTCTAGGACTAGAGTGGTGCACATGGCCATCTTCAAGGTTTGAAAAGCTTGAGTAGCTGCTAGAGTCCAAGTGAAAGAATTATTTTTAAGGAGAGCAGTGAGAAGTGCCGCAATCTCTCCATAATTATTAACAAACTTGTGATAATAACCTATTAAACCCATAAATCCACACAATATTTTGATTCTTTGGGTGAGAGCAATCTTTCATAGCTTCAATCTTTTTAGGATCCACCCTAACACCAGCCTTGCCTTCAAGATGACCCAAGTACTCGACTTCTAAGGCACCAAAATCACATTTAGATTGTTTGAGGAAAAGTTGGCATTGTGAGAGTAGATGGAGAATTTGATCCACATGGGAAAGATGAGATTGCCAAGTTTTACTATAGATGAAAATATCATCAAAGAAAAATAAGACAAAATGATGGAGAAAAGGATGAAAGACATGATTCATGAGGCTTTGGAAGGTGGAGGGGGCATTACATAGGCCAAAGGGCATGACAAAAAAATCATAGCGACCCTTGTGGAATCGAAAGACATTCTTGGGTATGCCATCTTCTTGCATACATATCTTGTGGTAGCTAGAACATAGATCAAGTTTAGTGAAGTACTGAGCACCACTCAGCTCATGCAAGAGATCATCAATGACAGGAATGGGGAACTTGTCTTTGATGGTGATATTATTGAGGGCACGAAAGTTGGGACACATGCACCAAGTACCTTATTTATTAAGTACCATGACTACATGGGAATAATAAGGGATGGTACTGGGGCGGATAACACCCGCTTGGAGAAATTCTTGCACTATTTTATCAATTTAATTATTTTGGGGAAAGGGGTGGAAATAAGGGTGAACATTGGGAGGAATACTTCCAAGAACAAGGGGAATGGAATGATCATGAAGACCACGAGAAGGAGGAAGTCCCTGAGGAGTGGAAAAACCAACTTGATGTTTGGAAAGGATAGCTTGGAGGTCAGGATGCATAGAGGGTGTCTCAACAACTTGAATAAAATGGAGTTGAGGAATTATACTGGAGTGGCCTTTCTTAAGGATATTTTCCAAACGATGGGAACTAATGATCTCCAGAGAACTAGCTTTGAGACCTTGGAATTGATACTTTTGTCCTTCCTATTGGAATTGCATGGTTAATTCCTTAAAATCCATAAGAATGAGACCCAAAGTGCGTAACCATTCAACACCTATCACAATGTCACAACCTCCCATGTCAATGTAAAACATATGAGATTTCATTTTGTAATGTCCAATTTGAAGACAAACATTTTCACACCGCCCACCACATTTCATGGACCCACCATTGGCTATCATTATTTGAAAATTATTGACAACACAAATATAACAATTGGTTTCCTGGGCAATGCGATGATGACTAAAATTATGGTCACTACCATTATTAGCAAGGATGATGACCTTCCTGTGCTTAATGTAGTCAATGTGCTTGAGCGTTTGGGGGGCCGAGAAGCCAGTGAGGGCATGTAAGGAAATAAGCAAGTCAACTTCAGGTGGGTCAATAGGCTCTTCGGTTGCATCGAGAAGGGAGGGTTATTCAACAAGGGGAATTCTCACATCCTCTTCAGGAACATCTTTGGAGATGGGCATAAATATTTTTTGTTCCTTACACTTGTGCCCCGAAAAATATTGTTCATCACAATTATAGCAAAGATCCTTTAGTTGGAGTTCAACCATTTCATCCCTAGCTAGTTTCTGGACCTTGAGGGGAGTAACAGGGGGGTTATGATTAGAGGGTCGAGGGAGAGGAAAAAAAGGGGTTTTTTTGTTCTGGAAAACAAAAACTTGTTGGGCCTCTTTAGCACATTTAGTATCTTCCAACAAAGTGGGAGGTTGGGCCATGAGAACCTACAATCAGATTTCATCCTTAAGACCACTGATAAAGCATTCACTTAAGAATGCATTTGACATGCCCTCTGCTCGAAAGGAAAAATGATAAAATGCAATGATGAAGTCTTCCACTGTGCCATAATGTTTCAACTTGGTCAAATGACCTAGATAGTGGGTATCAATATCAAAGCGAGCATAGAGCTCAACAACAAACTAGGTCTAGGAAATATACCCTTGACATGAATTTTTTCTCCATTGCCACCATTGCCAGCATTCAGGATCTAGATAAAGGAAAACATAGTGAAGTTTATCCAAATTGTTAGTAATACCATGCAGAGAAAACAAATGCTCCATTTGAGTGACTCAACCTATAGGATCATAGCCATCAAATTTAGTGACCTCTACGCGGGAAAGATGAGGTTCATGATGAAAGGAGTTGGAGTGAAAATGTGGAGACTGAGAGTAATCAAAAACATTAGTTTGTGCTGATGAAGAAGGACCCATAGGGAGGTTGAAAAATTGATTGACAACAGACTAGAGGGAGGTCAATTGGGTTGTGATGTTGGCTTTCAAGTTGTCAATGTGGGAATTGGTGGAATCCATATGAGATGTGAGATGTGAGATGGAGACATGGGCTTGATTGACAGAAGTTTGGATATCTTGGTTGCGAGTGGTGGCCATTTGGAGAGGGGAAGTGTGGGCAAGGAAAAAAATGGGTGGGTGGGACCACAAAAAAAAATACTTAGAAGTGATAGGTACCACGGAGATTAGTGCTTAAAGGGGAATATAATGGGATATGTGGAAAAATAGGGAAACTAGGAAGGGGTCGGGTCAACTGAAACAAAAAGGATTAAAATGAAGGGCATGACTGTGATCAGGGAGAAAAGGGGAATCCAATGGAATAGGTCCCAAATAAGTGTGAATGCGAGACCACTATACTATTTTTTTTTTACTCCTGCGAAGTTATACTCTGACTTCCCAAATTCCCAAATTCTTAACATGAAGAAATGTGTAGTAATTTCGCAACATGAATGCAGGAGACATAGGTGCATGAAAATAGATCTTGTCTGTTTTGTTTTTGTTTTCGTCCCAAGGGTTAGGGTATTCAAGGGTTCTACATACAAGGGTTTTCCCTGTGTTATAACTCTTTGATATATGTGCGAGGTCAAACAGTAGTGCTCGTCCCAATATCTCAGCGCACCAACTAAGGAGTCTAGACCGTACCCTTATCCATACTACCCGACTACCCAGGTACTAGAGAGTATCTTCCTGAGTGTTGTTCTTGGTGAAATTATATCAGTTAGGTAGTCGATTGGTTTATCTATGGAGGGATTTAGAATATCTAGGTCGATCTGTATACAGGTGTTGTATGATGCGCTACCACTCAAAGGGGTACCAACATGGGTTATAAGGGTGGCCAAAAGAATCTCAAGGATGATTTTAGGGGCTAAATTTCACTCATGGGCTAATTTTCCATGGTTTTTCCAAAAATGAGATTCGCTATTTTAAAAATGATTCGCCCAAATTCTATAGGATAAAATTATTTTACCTTAAAAATAGCCAAAACTTTATAAAAAATATATAAAATCCTTAGAAATTTGAATATTTTTACAAAAATATCGCCAGTCATTTATAGTTGTCATATGAAGATTAGTAAGATTCACCAAGGTTTCTACATTTTAAAATAAATTTCCATCCTTAAAATTATCCCTGCAAAAGATGTGTGCTTAAGTACCACTTGTATTTCCTACGTGTATGAATCCCCGACCGCGGGTTTATGCACGTAACGACAAATATCTATATATTAAAGACATCAGAATACGTCTCTACCCTGAAAACATTTAACCCAAATTTTTTTGTCGAGGAAGGTGCTCTGATACCACTTGTAATATTCCAGATATAATAGAGTATGCAAAACATAAATAAATAGCTATAAATGGCAGATGAACAATAACATAACTAGAAGAACACCACAATAATACCAAAATGATACCAAAATAACGCCAGAAAGAGCACTTTGATTACTGAGAGAAATGTTCACTTGCATATTCGAGGGGGAAACCTCCAACGGGGCAGAGCTCTATTACAATAATATCCAAGACAAAACTTCTCATACCCTTGACTCTTATTTATACTAAATATGTCTATCAAAAGAACAATCTAGAGGAAGATCCTTCTAGAAGCAGAAGCTTCTATTAGGTCTTCTTACATTGGACTTATTCTTCCTTATTGCTAGGCCTTATTAATATTGAACTTTATTACATGGAAATATATTATTTTACCTACGTGAGGGGTTAGGTCCATAACAAATAGACAGATTGTTTCAATATCATATGCCTCTTGAGAGACTATATAAACAAAGATAAATGGTATGAAGGAGAGTGTCTCTGTGGCCTACATCAGAAGATCAAAAGTAGAAGCAGAGTCCAAGAAAGAAGCTGAAGACATTCATGAAGTAAGGTTGGAAGGGAGGAGCAAGGGAGGATTGTTGTCCTCTACATATTCAAATCTGAAATAAGGTAGTTGGTGCTTCCTAGAGTTGGTTCTCTAAAACAAGGGAGTTGGTGCTTCCTAGAGTTGGTTCTCTAAAAACAAGGGAGTTGGTGCTTCCTAGAGTTGGCTCTCTGAAACAAGGGAATTGATGCTCCCTAGAGTTGGTTCTCTTAAACAAGGGATTGGTGTCTCCTTGATTTGGTGCTTAGAAAAAGAGAGATTGGTGTCTCTCACACAATTGTAACTTGTAATTTTTATAATTGTTATATTTATTGTTTGTATTCAGTACATTCTTGTTGATTAATTTTTTCGATTAATAAGCTTAATAATTGATAAATTATTAAATTATTGGAAAAATAAGCAATGTTGATTCACCCTCCCCTCTCAGTATTGATCAATATTTCAACAAATTAAAATAGATCAGGAAAAAGAGTAAATTTGATTAAATAAGAGGAAATATATTGAGACAATATTGTAGAGGTTCAATATGTAGGAATGTAAATTAGGTAGGGTTCCTATTCATGTAGGTGTAAAGTTATTTGTAGATCAGTGTCCCAAGACATAAGAAGAGGAAGAGGACATGTTTCATGTTTTGTATGCTAGTGAGGTTGGCAGTTTGATGTATGTAATGGTCTATACTAGATTGGACATTGTACATGCAGTGGGAGTTTTGAGGTGTATGTCAAAACCAAGGAAGGAGCATTGGCCAACAATAAATAAGGTTTTTAGGTATCTGTGTGGTACTACTAGTTATGGATTATGCTACAAAGGAAGCTAATATTAGACATAGTTTTGGAAATACATGGGTTTTTGGATGTAGAATGGGATGGAGATCTAGATCACAAAAGGTATACAAGTGGGTATGTGCACTACAAGGATAACACCTTCTAGAAGAGGTTTTTGTGGATATTTTTAGTGTTACAAAATTTAGCAAAATTTTCAAAAAAACCTCAACTACAACCTCCTCTATTGGCTACAAATATTTTAGTGGAGGTTTTAACAGATGTTCCATATAACTAAAAACATTTGGGTGGGCAGAGGTTGTAGTGGATGCTTTTTTTTATGCTTTTATGGTCAAAGAACATTAGTGAGCCATTTAATAAAATGTCTCGGTGCATACCTAAACATAAACACACCAAAATTGTAGGATCCCCATCCACACAGGCTAGGCCATGCTACTCCAGAAAAATCCCTCATTCTCTGATACCATGATGTAACATACCCAACATCCAATTGAGCTATGCCACATAGAGTTTTCAAACTGCATGCAATTAAAAACATATACACACAAAACTCTTGCGGAACTTTATATATAAAACGTAAACAGACAAATGCATTCTATAATGCACATATTCATACTGAAATAATAGTAAAAATATACATGCAACATATACAAGCAATACTCGTAAATATAAAGATAGTTATAACCATAAATAGGATAAACCCATAAAAATAAACACGTAAATAATAATGCAACATGTAAATTCATCACATAGTTGACACTATTCTTGGTAAGAATATCATCAACTGCGTGTAGAACTTCCACGAACCTCCTAGCCTTAGACCACACTACTCATCACTCTCAACAATGGGTCACCCCCAAGCTGGGACTCAACTCCACCCGGGTAAAGGGATTCCTAACCAGGCTAAAGGATCATAGACAATAGGAAAGACTTTGTCACAGGTGCCAACTCAAACTAACAACCTACAGTCCCTCATTCCTCATATTCCTGTCCCACCCCAGGAAGTGTGCCCCTTATCTGCTCAAAATTCCTTTGGCTTCCCCACTTCCTTTCCGGGTTTCAAAAACAGGTCGGACATGAAGTCTCAAAGCCCTGGAGCTACAGTTTAGCACCTACAGGAAATCAATTCCAAACAATTCTCTCACCCAGAGAGAAATTGCTCACAGGCCTGACAACTCGCCTCTTCAATATCCTATGGGTCCGACAACCCGCTTCTTCAGTCCAGCTCCCAATCTCACCAGCTACACAACGAGTATGGCTATGGATACAGGTTCATATATAGTGACAGGAATGTATGAAGGATAGCTCAATGTGTGTGTGAATTCCCATGGATGATTGACTGGATGCCCCAATGATGGAAGGAATGATGGAAAATGAACCAAGTCCCAACAATATGTGTGCAAGTCCCCAAATTGACACTTGTCATGTTGGGAGCTACTTTGGCCCACTTGTCCCCATCTTTAAAACTTAGGATAAAACAATTATCCATAATTTATACTTTAAGAAATATTAATATAATATTCCTTTTTGGCTTAAGCTCCCTAGATTATCCCCTTTTCGTTAAATTTTAGCCCCCACCCTTTCCCTAACTAGGGGTTTTTATTTCCCCATACTCTTGTATCATGGTCGGTCTATGCACAATGATGTATTTTATATTAATGATGAGACATATACAAAAATAGGCGTGTTGGCCTTTAACATCTAGGATCTCTAGCCTAATTCAAAACATAAGCATCCTAGCTTATAATACCTGGCTCACCAGCCTATAAAACACATCATATACACAGAGGCTTTCTGGCCTCAAAATCACGTGCACTTAAGTTGCTGCGCACAATATCTTGTAATGTGCACACTTCATCATTTTACTGCACAGTGCATGCACACACTATACCATCGAAGGTGCATACAAAAATGACTTTAAACAACTCACCATCTTAAGTACATTAGCATTTACATTTACAATTGGATTTGGCCTAGAGATATTACAATCCCCTCCCCTTATTTATGCATTTTCCTGAGTGGATTATGTACACATATAGAACAAAAATTTCAAAACTCCTAAAAAAGATGTAGGTACTCTGCCCGCATTGAATCCTCGTGCTCCCAAGTAGCTTCCTCAGGACCATACTAGGTCCATTGGACCTTTACAAGCCCTATGGCTCGATTTTGTAGTTGTTTGATTTTCCAGTCCAGAATGTGTACCATATGCACTTGGAAAGCACTTTCTTACTCCACTTGAATCACATTCCAATCAATTACATGATTAGCATCAGGTATATATTTCTTGAGAAATTGATACATGGAATACATTATGAAGAGACATAGATGCAGGTAATGGAATCATATAAGCTACTGGACCAATCCTCTCTAGGATTTTAAATGGCCCACAAATAGTGAGTTGCCAACTTGGAACAATTTCCCAACTTCAGGGAACTTCTATTGGCTTTCACTTTCAAGAATACATGGTCTCCCACTTCAATTTCCCTGTGAGTTCTACCCTTATCAACATATATTTTCTGCCTGTCTTGGGAAGCCTTTAAATTTTTCTTTATTTTTATCATTTGCTCCTCCATTGCTTTGAGCAAATCTGGCCCAACCACTGCTCTATCTGCTGGGTTATCCTAGCTTACTGGTGTGTTGCACTTTCTTCCATAAAATGCCTCAAATGGGCTCATCTTTAGAGATGTTTGGTACCCATTGTTATAAGAAAAATCTACCAAGTGTAGGTAGTCTTCCCATTTTGATGGTTTATCCATCACATACATCATCAACATATCCTCAATCACTTGATTCACCCTCTCTGTTTATCCATCCAATTCTAGATGATAAGTTGTACTATTCAAATTTGTTCCAAATCCATTAAATAATCCTTTCCAAAATTTTGAGGTAAATCTTGGATCTCTGTTAGACACAATTGTCTTGGGTATGCCATGTAATCAAGCAATTTCTCTCATATAAACATCAACAATGTTGGTTTCCTTGTGAGTGAGCTTAACTAGAATAAAATGGGCAGCTTTAGTAAGCTTATCCACCACTACCATGATAGAATCATGTTGCTTGTTTGTTTTGGGAAGTTTGGTGATTAAATCCATTGTTACAACTTCCCATTTCGACTCAGGAATGGGTAATGACTATAGAAAACTAGCTGAGTGTCTATGTTCAACATTTACCTTTTGACATTCCAAACATTTGGAAATAAAATCAACAAATTCTTTCTTCATTCCTGGCCAATAATATTGGCTCTTGATAGCTGTAATAGTTTTCTGATAACTTGGGTGCCCAACATAAGGTACATTATGAATTTATCTCAATATCATATTTTTCAATTCCTGGGAATTTGGTACATAAATTATGCCCCTGTACATGAGAATTTCATCATTATCTAGTTTGTATTCTTCAATTTTCTGTTGCAAATTACCTTGTTGTAATTTTTCCACCAATTCCTTGTACTGCAAATCTAATTTTGCATCCTCTAAAATTTTGTGTTTTAAATCTGATTGGTACATGCTAATGGTTGTAACATGTAATTCATGCACTCTTCTGTTGAGTGCATCAACCACTTTGTTCTCTTTCCCCTTGATATGCTTTATATCAAAGTCATATTCACTTAGAAATTCTAACCATCTGCTTTGCCTAGCATTTAGATTAGGTTGATCAAATAAATATTATAGACCATTATGGTCTGTTCTCAGCTCAAACCTTTTTCCCATGAGGTAGTGTGTCCATTTCATTAAGGCATGCACTATGGCTTCCAACTCCAAATCATGAGTTGCATAGTGTCTTTGATGCTCCTTCAACTTCCTTGATTCATAACATATAACAAACCCATTTTGACTGAGGACTCCACCAAGTCCTTGTTTACATGCATCTGTGCATACAATGAAGTCTTCATTTGGGTTTGCAATGCTTAGTATTGGAGCACTTGTTAATAATTGTTTCAAGTGTTGGAAACTCTTTTCACAATCCAATGTCCATTGAAACTTCACACCCTTCTTTTGTAAGGAAGTGATTAGGTGTGAAATCTTTGAGAATCCTTCAATAAATCTCCTATAGTAGCCTGTAAGGCCCATGAATGATCTGACCTCTGTCACATTCTTTGGCATTGGACATTCTCTAATGGATTCTATCTTCTGAGGATCCACTGCTATCCCATCCTTTGAAATGATATGTTCCAAATAATGAATTTGATTCTGATAAAATGAGCACTTGCTCAATTTGGCATACAACTGATTCTCCCTTAATACTTTCAACACCATCTTTAAATGATCCTCATACTCTTCTTCCGACTTGGAATATACAAGGATGTCATCCAAAAAGACAATGAAAAACTTGTCTAAATATTCTCGGAAAACACCATTCATTAAGCACATGAAAACAATTGGTGCATTTGACAACCCAAATGGCACCCCTATGAACTCATAATGACCATACCTTATCCTGAAGGTGGTCTTGCTAATATCATCCTCTTTAATCCTTACCTGATGGTATCTTGATCTGAGATCTATATTTGAAAATATATTTGCATCTTTCAATTGATCAAAGAGATCATCAATCCTTGGCAGAGGATACTTGTTCTTTACAGTCACTTTATTCAGTTGTCTGAAATCAATGCACAATCTTAATGTCCCATCTTTATTCTTCAAGAAAAATACTGGGGCACCCCAAGGTGACACACTTGGGTGTATATGCCCCTTCTTCAGAAGTTATTCAAGCTGCATTTACAGCTCCTTCAACTCTGGTGTACTCATTCTATAAGGAGTCTTTGACACTGGAGATGCTCCAGGCGTTAAATTTATAGTGAAATCAATATCTCTCTTTGAGGGTAGTCCTGGTACCTCCTTGAACACATCCTCAAATTCTTCTAGGATTGCATGATCTTCCAAATTTGGCACCTTATATTTAGGTGTCTCTTCCATATGAACTGCAAATATTTGGCACCCTTTTTTGTAACATTTCTTCAGCTGCAATGCTGAAATTTCTCTGATGGTTACTGCCCTGGGAATTCCCTGCACTTCCTTAGTTTCCCTTCCTCATCTAAGAAAGTAAATTCCTTGTTATGGAAGTCTAGTATAGCATGATGTTGGTCCAACCAATCCATCCCAATTAAATGATCATAGGAACCTAAAGGCAAGATGTTCAAATCTGCCCTGGTGTTCATCCCATTCATGTCCATAAGACATGACTTAAACATCTCATTAAGTTTCCTTTTGGCTTGGGTAGCCAATTGCACCAACCAAGATTTTCCATGTTTTCTTCTTGGAAAATGAAAACTTTCCACCATCTTAGGATCTATATAACTATGAATAGCTCCTGAATCAATTAAAATAACAATGGTTTGGTTTTTGATCATACCTTCCACTTCAATCATATGTGATTGATAATATGCTTGCTTGTTGTCAAGGGTTGCATAGATCCTTGGTACATTTCTTCCCATGTCCTCCACTATTTCAACTTCTTGTACATTGCAGATAGTCCTCACTTTTTCACCTCAGTGAGGACAATCTCTGAACATATGATCTCCTTTACAACCCCAACATTGAATAGGTGGATGCCTTGGCCTTTGACCCCCTACCGCAATCACTCTGGCTTCTCTAGAATTTATCTGTCCCTGAGGATTATTTCTAAAGAATGGTGTCTTAGTTCCCTTCTTCCTCTGATCCATATTGAATTTCTTTTTGTCTTCCCAAGATTTTTGGAAAGTTGGCCTTGATTTTTGCTGATCATATAGGCATTTAGCTCACCTTATGGTCTCCTCCAATGTTTTGGGATCATCATATTGTATTTTGTCACTGATAAATGATGGAAATCCACTCAAATACCTTTGAATCTTAACTGTCTCATCTTTGATGAAGGAAACATACTTCAGCAGTTCTAAAAACCTTATCTCATACTCATCTATGGTCATACTCCCAAGCTCGAGTTCAAAGAACTCTTTCATTTTCTTGTCATAGTATCTCTTAGTCAAGTATTTCTTCTCAAAATACTTCTTGAATTCCCTCCAAGTAACACTTTTCTCTTTGATGTGTTGCACCTACACAACATGATCCCACCACATGGATGCCTTTCCCTTGAGTTGATAAATGAAAATTCTACCTTCTGCATGAGAAGAATAATTATGCAATTGAAAAAACTTTCTCATTCCCAACAACCACGTCTTTGCATCTTCATCATTCTTGTGCTCACCATCAAATGTAGTAGGTTTGATTTTGTTCATTTCTCCTCGTAGCTCATCCACCCCAAATCTATTATACTTCCTGATAGGGGATGGAATTCAGTTGTTGTGTGCTCTCTTATGGTAATAGCTCGGGGAGTGATGGTGATGTCTACTAACACTTCTTTCTCTTATTTTCTCATCAGGAGACCTGTGACTTTCTGATTTGCTTGAGCCACTCTCCTTATCTAATTTCTTTTATATTATATTCAAGATCTGCATTAACTTCACATTGAAGCCCTCTTGCTACTTCTTGGCTCTCATAAGCCTTTAATTATCATATTTGTGGCTTTGTACATCCTTCTATAAATTTTTAATGGTCTCTACCATATTCATGTTTTCATCCCTTCCTTCTCCATGTCCATTGGAGTTTGTTCCTTCAATGCTCAAATGGACATCCATCCCTTTGATCTCATCTTCATGGATGCAATTCCCCTGTGCCTATTCCATTACTCTAGACTTCGTGTTGATCCTGATATGATCTAGTTGTTGTTAACTCTACAAAATGTGCATCCAACAAAACTTTGTCAGGCTAACTGTTTCAACAATCTCATGAAAAAAATATGAACCATTTTGGTTCAATAATATATCATAACTCTTTCTTCTGATTTATTGGAAACTTGAATGCCCAAATAAATTTTCTAGGTGAATATATATATTCTACTATCCAATACATTTCCAACGCCTACTCCCATGCTCAATTCCGAGTCTCGAGCATAAAGTTATGGCTATTTGAAAATTTCCCATTAATTTTTCTGTTCACACTTCAACTTGTTGCAACTCTGCATTGTAATTATGCATTTTTGCACCTACGCCATTGGATTTTTTATATGATATTAATTGGGTTTTTTCATATACATCTTATGGACACTTTGTCCAAGTTTCACCTTTTTTGGGGTTCCGGGCTGCTAGTTACAACCGGATGAAGTTTTGGGCCAATTCTTGTTTTTGGTCTGGAATGCTATAGGTACATTATTTTCCATGTTAAACATTTTTAACATGCCCATAAATTTAATTGAGCTCTGGGACGGTCTTCTACGTCTCAATAGATTTCCATTTACTACTCCTGTGCCTCAATCTGATTCCGAAGCAGAAAGTTATGGCTCTTTGAAGTTAGTTGGGTCTTAAAATTTACCCCCCATTGTTTGTGTTGTAACTTTCTCATAAAAACTCCATTTGATGAACAATTTACACCATTAGAAATCTCTCTCCGAGTTCTTTTATTTGAGATGAAGAGACAAATTGTACCTTTGTACACTTTGTTCTCATGGTTTTTGCATTGCTAAAAATGCTCTTAAGGGCCTCAAAAACGTGCTGCAAAAAGATGATGTTCAAATGATATAAAACGTTGCAGAAAATCGTTGGTTTTCTGTTGTTGTTCACCATCCAAACGAATTCACACACACAAATTTCACCCTGTACAAATATATTTAGCATGCGCAACAACACCACAAGGTAAATCGTGCTCCGTGCACCTATAACCACTGTGTATCACTTCTCTATTGCACCAATCACTGGCGCACACTACTTTTGCGACGCATGCCAATATCCACCGCGTAGAGTTTTGGTTCTTGCACTATTATCTATTTTACACAATTTTTGTATCACATGCTGATATTCTGCATTCATTTCACTCTACGCACTGCACCATGCCAAAGTTTAGTATGCCCCAAAAGTTTAGTATGCCCCTACCGCGCACCAATAGACTGTGCGCACCATTTACTACACTGTCGCGTGACAACTTATACTCATATTGCACGCACACCAACCAAACTCCTTTGCGCTCTGCCAATATTGCACACATCATGCATGCCATTATTATGCATGTGCACACTGCGCAATGCTAAATTTCACGCACACACTCGCACACCAACATTTTTCTGCGTGGTGCCAAAATTTAGTGCGCGCACCTGCACACTAACATTTTTTCGCATGGTGCCAAATTTTAGTGCACGCACCCGCACACAAAAAAATTTCCACATGGTGCCAAAATTTAGTGTGCACACCCACACACTAACATTTTTACGCATGGTGCCAAATTTTAGTGTGCGCACCCGCACACTAATATTTTTCCGTGCGTGGCCAAAATTTAGTGCGCGCACCCGCACACTAACATTTTTCCACGCGGTGCCAAAACTTAGCACGTGCTCCAGAATGCCAATATTTTTCCATATCACAGCTTTTTACTGTGCATCATGCATTTTTAGTGTGCCCACCTATGCACATTCATTTTTATGCACATCAATTCCTTGTGAATTCCGTTGTAGAAATTGGGGCTTTTGCTTAACTTTTCCCCAATTTTTACCATAGACATTCTGCAACTATGAAATTTGTTCAATTTCACCCCAATAACACCAGTTCAACCTCTGCAACAACAAATCTTGTGGCTTGACATTTCTGGAACATATTTTTCCCACACTCAATTCACGAATTTAGAATTTAATCAACTTATTTCACTCCATCTATCATGGCTTCACTGTAACTTTGAATTTGACCAATTCTAGGTCTGAATTTATGAGAATAGATATTAAATCAATAATATCTCACCACTTGGTTGAATTTCTCAATGAATTTTAACAACAGAAATTGGGGCTTTTTACCAATTACTCCCAATTGTTGTTACTTTTTACCATGGACACTCTATAACTTGAAATTTGGCCACTTCGAAATCAATCCTCTATGAAATTGTTGCTTCAACTCAAATTTCTCGGCCCATCCAGGCTCAATGTTGAAAAATAAAGATCTGATACCATATTGTAGCATCCCCGTCCACCTAGGCTAGGCCATGCTACTCTAGAAAACTCCCTCATTCTCTGATACCATGTTGTAACATACCCAACATCCAACTGAGCTATGCCACACAGATTTTTCGAATTGCATGCAATTAAAAACATATACACATAGAAATCTTGTAGAAATTTATATATATAATGTAAACAGACAAATACATTCTATAATGCACAGATTCATACTGAAATAACAGTAAACATATACATGCAACATATACAAGAAATAATCGTAAATATAAAGACAGTTATAACCACAAATAGGATAAACCCATAAAACTAAACACATAAATAATAATGCAACATAAAAATTTATCACACAGTTGACACTTATCTTGGTAAGAATATCACCAACTGCATGCAGACCTTCCATGAACCTCCCAGCCTTAGACCACACTACTCATCACTCTCAGCAGCGGGTCACCCCCGAGCTGGGACTAAACTCCACCTAGGTAAAGGGATTCCTACCCAGGCTAAAGGATCATATACAAAAATAAAGACTCTTTCAAAGGTGCCAACTCAAACTAACAACCTACAGTCCCTCATTCCCCACATGCTTGTCCCACCCCAGGAAGTGTGGCCCTTCTTTGCTCAACAGTCCTTTGGCTACCCCACTTCCTTTCCGGGCTTCAACAACAGGCTAGACAAGAAGTCTCAGAGCCTTGCAGCTACAGTTTAGCACCTACGGGAAATCAATTCCCAACAATTCTCTCACCTAGAGAGAAATTGCTCACGGGCCTGACAACTCACCTCTTCAATATCCCATGAGCCTAACAACCCGCTTCTTTAGTCCAACTCCCAAGCTAACTAACTACACAACCAGTATGGCTATGGATACAGGTTCATATATGGTGAAAGGAAGGTACAAAGGATAGATCAATGAGTGTGTGTGTTATCACCCCATAAAATATGGGAATCGACTTACGACTTAGATATTATTGATATTATCTGTATCTAGTGTTCTTATTGGAAATTTATTTTTTATTTTTGCAAAAAGAAAAGAAAAGAAAAGAAAAAGAAAAAGAAAAAGAAAAAGAAAAGAGGGCAAAAAAGAATTGAAATAAAAAGCCCCATGCAATAATAGTAACTTGGTCATACCTTTCAAGCATGACCAAGTTCTTTTAAATTTTCAATGTTGATAGGATAGTGAATGCATCTGATCAGAGCATCTAATCCTGGTCAGATAGCCCCTAGGTTAGAACTAGTGAATGCATCTGACCAGACTGTCTAATCCTGGTCAGATAGCCCTTAGGAAAAATAATACCTTAACCCAACAATTTATCTGGATTATTCGTCTTGTGAAAGTAGGTTAAAATGTAGATTAACTGATTGGCCTGCCTGGCCCAAATAAAACCAGATTGATAAAGTTGTTACCCTATGACTCCAATGCCTAAGTGTAGTTGAAACGATGTCCCCTTGGTGGTGTGTATGAGAAAAATCAAAGAAAACCCATGAGAAAGCACTAATCCTTAGTTTTCCTACACATGATTTTTCCGCCCCTGACATATGTTTCGGTCACTTTCCAGTGGTCCAGATCTCATCGCTTGGATCAATGGCTCACAAAGCATTCCAGACCCCCCTTAGTGTTCTACTTTTAACCAAG
>JASDQU010738041.1:114036-146630 GCA_032191745.1 Picea mariana | reverse complement strand
CAAAGGGGGGGGGGTCTGTAATGAATATTCCTTACGGTAGGCGCCCTTTTACATATGGCATGGTTCTATTGGTCCAGAGGTCACATCCCCTACCTGCTACTTGACATCCCGTCGCCCCTGGATGTCATCCTCCACTAAGTCCACTTGTCACACTTACCTCCGGGTCTGAGTCCCATCCCATAACTGTTGTCAGTCCCTGCTGTCAGGCCTTTACCTTTCCCATTCATGGCCAGCCCCCTTAAGCGACTTTACCTCCAATCACCTGCCTCCACATCACTCCCCCGTACGCTTTGGCCACCGTCATCTGCCAATTCATCCCTAGGGGCCCGTTGTCCATTAATAACAGGATAACATGCCCGTTGTCACGCTGACCGTTTCCCGCGTCCGACCGACCCATTTTTTAATAAAACTACTGTTTCCCTTTGTAGTCGTTATTCATCCATTGCGCCAGAAACCCCCTATTCCTCCATCGCTCCCACATCACTTTCACCTACATTCATCCGACCCCACTAACGTATTGTTTATTGCAGGTACAGTTTCCGAAATGGTGTCTAAGATGAAGCAAGTTGAAGAGGAAGAGAATCCGTTCGTTCCTCCTCCGGTTGACCTGGATAAAATTCCCCTGGTTGATAAAGACCACTTGATAGCTGATACTATATGCAGTTTCAACTTTTCTGATCTCCAGTCGTGGCTCCGGGAGGTTTTCCTGGACCAGAGCGACGAAATTGGACTCTGGGAGTCCAATTTGCCTCTGTATCTTTTCCCCCAGATTCATAATTTCCCTGAGTTTTCCCTCCACTGCCAGGCCCACTACGCCCTCGACCAGAAAGCCATCACTTCTTCATCTGGAGAAATCCTTTTCTTCATCACCCCTGAAGATATAGACCAGATGTTACAAATTACTCGAGCGGAATCTACATCCCCATTCAACTTAGAAATCCTCACCGAGCTTTACCAGAAAATAACTTTCCCTCAGAGGGCTGATATTTTTGAGATTTGTCTCCCCACTTCCGCTCCACTCCCATCCACGAATCCCCTGTATCCTTCTTCCATGTTTTCCACCAAAGGAAATCAGATCATTTCTTCTTTGTGTGCCCTGCTTGGATACTATTCTGATCAGTGGGTGGATGAGCCCATCCTGGGTTTTCTATCCATCTTCTCAAACGATGAACAACCGACCACGCAGTTCGACTACAACACGTTCTTGGCCAATAATATCGATGAGCAGTTCGTCAATTTCGCCACAAAAGGCATGTTTAGGTACTCATCCATTTCAGCTTACATGTTCGTCTATTTCCAAGCCGACAGATTCAATTTCTCCATGCAGAAGATGGACGCCGATGGGAAGCCCCAGCCAGTCACAGCGTGGACTTCTCTCCTGAAACATAATTCTGCCGAATACGATTTCACAGCATTCATTGACCAGTTTTACCACCCTGTGGTAAGTATGTTGTGTGGCATGCCAGAGCCACGAATAAATGATGAAGTCCAAAGAATCCTGCATCTCTCAGACAATGTTCAGACAGGAGACTGTTATTTATGCCAGAATCACACAGAAATCAGAGTCTTTGGATGCGAATTGGCGCCTTATAAACTATCACGTTATGTGCCGATAAGGGTTTTCGCATTAGAATATATAAGGCAGATTATGAATTCTGATGATATTCATTTTGTTTCCCTTAAGAAAAAGCAACAATTGAGAATCAAGGGACAAATTCGTTCTTTCATCTGCAATAACCGAGGTGTATGGGAAGAAGCAGATTGAATTTTGAAGGAGATGAAATTCTCTATGAGTTTCATCTGGCACTATGATCCGCACGAGGTCATTTCAGATATGAGGGTAAAAAACAAAAATTCCCTGTATGCTCATGAGCCCAAGCCGGAGATCGAGAAATTTGCGAATCAGACAGTCTGGCTGCCTGACACTTTGTTGGACTTGGAACAGCAGGGGCCCTCAACAAGTGCACTAACCTCTACAACACCTCAGGTCTTTAAGGAGAAGAGACCCCGACAGGAGTCCTCTCCTCCTGTAACAGAGGTGTCATCGGAGGAATTCCAAATTCACTCCAAGAAGCCGAAGACAGTCTCAACACCCGGCACCACAGTAGAAGCTACCACAGTGACCACCACTGGGGCCAAGCAATTCACTTTACCTTTCGTCTCTACTCAGCTTAAGGAAGTAACAAAAGCATTAAAATCCACAGATTCTCCCTTGGATGCTCCACCAAGCAAGACTGGGCCCAAGTTAGGCATTTTTGAAAAATATGACTCGATCAAAAAGAAGAACCAGACGCTCACTAGCAGCACTTATGCACAGTTCCAGAAGCAGTCATCCACATCCCAGCATAGACTTCTTTCGGCATTTGATATAGAGAAGGGTAGGATGCATATGGTGTTCCTCCAAGCACAAGTGCCTGATCCCAAGGTGATATCTGATTACAAGAGGGCCACGTTTGAGTTTCAAGAAAAAGATGTGCATCCAGCAGATCAGATGGATCTGCACAAGCAAACTGGGGAGATGATTTTCCACACTTTAGCCCAAGCTTCAACTTCTGCATCAAAGTTTCGGGTAGTTTTGAGCAATGCACAGACCCAACTGAAGATAGAAAAAATATCTTCCTTCGCGAAAGACAACAGAATAAAGACGTTGGAGAAGATGGTCCTCAATATCGGTTATGACCCGGCGAATGTCAAGGCTCCCGAAGAGACGATTAAAAAGAAAAATGCTGACATCGCCTCACTGAGAAAACAACTAAAGCTCCCTCCAACAGAGGACCCACAGGCAAAGGAAATAGCTGAAAAGGAAGGCGAAAAAGATGAGATGCTGAAATTACTCATGGATCAGAATGCTCAACTAAAGGAGATGGAGATTGAGATGGAAAAATTGCTAAAGGAGAAAGAGAAGGAAAAGCCAATGGAGGTCATTCCATTGAGTGCCATCCCTATTGCAGGACTCAGCACAACAACAGTGACAGTCATTCCATCTGCAACAACAGTGCCCCTACCAGAAGGAGCAACAGACCTGGCCAAGTCTATGGAGAGAATGAACCCACAAGAGTCAGAGATCAGCAAGCTTAAGAAAGAAGTGGAGAATCTCCAAGAGCTAAAGACTTCTTTCCAGACAAGTCTGTCCAAAGAGAAGCAGGTGAATGAGCAAATCAGGAAGGAGTTACAGTAGCTCTAGAAACAGACAATGGTAGGAAAAAATTTGGCTGAGGTCAAAGAGATCGTGTGGACTGATATTTCCAAGTCTATAAATGAAATCTGGCCAATGGTTCAAATCATGTTTGAAAAAAATGAGTTGCTCGAAAGGAGCAAACAGGCTATGGAGAAAATCATAATGGAGCTGGGAGATATGCCAGCACAAGCTAATGAAATCATAAGGTTCTTGAATTCCAAGACCCAGGAGGAACTCGAAGAATTGAAAATTGAAGACAGGACAGAGACTATATTGGAGGTGAGAAGAGTTCTAACCAAAAGAGGGCTCATGCTTCAGCTTGAGGAAAAAATTCAAGTCATGGATCAAGGAGTGCAGAAGTTTTTCCATAAGATAGATGCTCTGCAAAAGAAGGGCATGCCTGGTATGAAGGTCATTAATGATAAGTTAATGACACTCCGTGATTATAAGAAAAGGTTGACGGAAGTGTCTAAGGACAGTTCTTAATTTGTAGGAATACAGGGAAGCATCACAGGAAAAGCATTCATGGATGCTTTGCAGTTGGATATTAGTATCCAACATGAGATTAAGCACATTTTCATCGTCAAGCCTACATTTGCTAAGTACACGGATATGGATGAAGTATACAGGAGACTGCTTAAAGTCACAGTGCTAGGTCATATGAGATGGGAAGAACTGTGTGATCTACTAGATTAGCAGATGAGCTGTCACATCCAGTCACCTCTCATGTCAGAAGAGGTTGCGATGGCACCTCGCCAACGGCCTACCTCAGAATTTCAGCATAAAGTTGTAATGAGTCATCAAAACAGTTTTGATTAGTTAAGTTAGTTAGTCTAAAAATAGTATGAGCACGTCCTGATTAGTTATGACAGGAGCGTGTGTACTTTTTATTACAAATACTTCATTTCCCGATGTATTGAGGGTTATTGATTCGCACACCCTATTGCTATCAGACTGTATCATTTTTGAAGAGATTCACCATTAATAAAGAAGAGGCATTTTATAGGATTCTTGTGTATGTTCACTGGTGATGTGATTTTCTTAGTCAAAACGTTTTCCTTTCTTTGTATTCATTTTGTTTTCTGAAATCTGATCTTTATGAATAGCATTATGTTGCAGGATTTATCTCTGATACCCTGTTTCTGATTCTAAATATTTAAGTGTTTGTCTTCTAATATCTTCAATTAAGAAATTCTTAATTGCTTGTTAGTTGAAGTTATTTTCCTCATCTGTTCTTCCACCCATCATTTTAATTACTAAAAGATCCAGTGGATGTATTACCTTTCCCTGTGGGAAACTTCTTTGGCATTTTTGGTTATTTCTCGGATTTGATTAAACACAGACCCCATAGCCCAATGGATGTGTAGATTGTCTCAACCACTCTTAAAAAACTCTTTACAACAAAGCCAAGAGTTTTTACCCCTAGCCTAATATCTTAAATTGAAACAAAGCTAGATCATATAGAGAGATCCCTCTCTGAAGCTGGAAGGGCTAGATCCCAGCTTTAAAAGTGGTTGGTTAAGGTTACCTTTATAGATTTCTTCTATTTCAACCTCTAGGAAATTTATCAAGTGCTAACAGTGTGAATTCCCATGGATGATTGACTGGATGACCCAATGATGGAATGAATGATGGAAAATGAACTAAGTCCCAACAATATGTATGCATGTCCCCAAATTGACACTTGTCATGTTGGGATCTACTTTGGCCCACGTGTCCCCATATTTAGAACTTATGATAAAATAATTATCCTTACTTTATACTTTAAGAAATATTAATATAATATTCCTTTTTGGCTTAAGCTCCCTAGCTTATCCCCCTTTCCTTAAATTTTATCTCCCACCCTTTCCCTAACTAGTGGAGTTTAGTCCCCCATACTCTTTTATTGTGGTCAGTCTACATGCAGTGATGTATTTTATATATGATGAGACATATACAAAAATAGATGCACTGACCTTTAACATATAGGATCTCTTTCCTAATTCAAAACATAAGCATCCTAGCTTATAATAACTGGCTCACTATCCTATAAAACACATCATATACACAAACGCTCCCTGGCCTCAAAATAGTGTGCACTTAAGTTGTTGTGCATGGTATCCTGGAATGTGCACACTTAATCATTTTACTACGTAGTGCATGTGCGCACTATACCATGCAAGGTGCATACAAAAATGATATCAAACAACTCACCAGCTTAAGTACATTTGCATTTACATTTATGATGTAGCCCCCCTACTCCCCCGTAGGGTTGCACGACCTGTCGGTCTTGGATCCTCTGATTCTTGAGTCGAAAGACTCTCTAGAACCTCAAAGGTCCCTTTCTGTATCTAAACATAGGCCCCCTTGGCTTCTTGGTGTAGGTCTGACAACAACCCGTGACCTTCCCTTTCGCTCTGTATCGAAACTCAGAGTGTCGACATTAGCTCCTTTTTAGAGAAGCCCTCACTTGATGTGACCTGAGGCTACGACCACGTGATTGCAGGCGTGGTCACAAGCGGTCTGGAATTAAACCACCTTTGGGCCCACAATGCTTCTCCAACTTACACGTGTCCTCCAGACGAAACCATGGTTCAAATTGCGGTCTGCCTTCGATTCCTTAATCTCCTCGCAACTTCTATCCCCGCAATGACATGGGATTGTCGATCTCATGATCTTGAAAATAATGTCCAAAATCGACCTACAGATCTGTTCCCTCCTTATCTATGGACCAGATCATCTCTCCATGAATCAACGACCAAGGTTCTCTTCCCAATTCCAGACTCCGAGAGTTTGAAATCTCAAACTTAGCTCTGTTTCGTACCTCAACTTTCTGGAACTGGTGATCTACGAACACATGTCCCTTAATCAATGGTCCTACCTTCTCCTAGGTGTTTGATCTTTCAAACTATATCAATGGTCCAACGATCCCTTCTCGATCAACAATCGAGATTTCCTCCAGGCTCCGGACTTCTGAGATCTCAAATCTCAAAACCTTTTCCTTCTCCTCAAATATGCGGAATCCTACCATGTGTCCTCTTAGATCGGATGGCCTAGGATTACTTCGAGTCTTTACCCGAAATGCTTATATCTTCACCATGTGCCCCTTCTAGATCTGACGGTCCAAAATCTCCTTTCGTGAATCAGGATTTCGTGACTTGCAACTTCCAAGTCACAATTTCCTTCACATCCCCGACTTCTGAATTTCTGATATTTTATGATGCTCCAAATCTGACAACTCACGCTCTTCTAGATATAACAGTCTAGATCTCATCGGGATTTTTCATATCAGGATTTCACATATCGCGAAATTGAAATACTTTTCACCTTCGTTCTCTCGATCCTTGAAATGCCAAAATTCTCCCTAGACAATCCACGGTCCAGATCTCTCCTCAATCAACGGCTGTGATCTTTTTGTGATTTCATATTTCGCGAGTTTCATGAATTTTCCCTTTGACTTATTTGAGTCACAAGTCAATGAAATGTTGATCGTTAACCATGCGTCCCTCCCGATGGATGGTTCTGATGATGTCGGTATTTCATGGCTTTGCAAAACCCTCTCTGTTGTGCAACTCCAAAGAGTTAAAATTCATGCATGCTCCTTTGGATCCAATGGCTGTCGATCCATGCGCTCTGATACGATGGCTAAGATATGATTCCCCTATGCTCATTCCTCCTCTACCTCAATGTATATCTAATGATTCAGGTTCTTCTCCACAACCCATTAGACGGTTGTTGTCACTCCTCCTTCTGAGCTTCCAATATCTCTCCGCCTGGAATATTTTTCTATTTTCAAAGGCTCCAAACCTTTGTTCTCTCGACGAATACACCTCTAGAATTTTGTCAACACTCATGAAAAGTGTTATCTCTTCTAAGCTTCTATCCTTAAAAGGATTTTGATCCCCCACGCACACCTTGCATTCTCAGGATTTCTAATAACTTAGTTCGAAAGATTTTCTTGAAAAGAAAATGCTTCATGACCACCTGGCATTCTTCTACGCCATTCCTTTGAAGCTTGTTGGTTTTTTGACACTGTGCACACCTTGCACTTGGTATGAGTTTCTCTATTTCTCTCTCTGAACTTCTCTCAGTCAATCCAAGACTTAGTTGATGCACTCCTTAAGTTCGATATGCACACCTTGCTTACAAGTATTAGAAGAGAAACGATTGAAACTCAACCAACTTCGTCATGAACTCATACAATTAATCTCTTGAACAATCATACATGAACGAACTGGAACAAATCATACACACAAAATAACATTCATTCAATCACACATAAAATGAACACAGTCCAAGGATTTGGGACAATTTCTGTCTATTCTATTCATTCATGAAAAACAAAATACATCGTGCTTCTGTTACTCTATTATTCTCTAGTGATTTCTCTATTCTCTCTGATAAATCCTCTCTCTCTAATCTATCACAATGAAATATTGAAAAAACTATCGAAGGACTAGATCCATGATCTTTCTCGTCCTATTCTGAAATCTATCATTTCAAAATTCAAAGGTATTACCTACATTGTCTTATTACAATAACTACTAGTTATTGCCAGATAGAGTCGACACTCCATATCTGTATTTCTTACAGTCCTTCAAGACTTTACAAACAAGTTACATTTTTAAACTGTTGTTTACAAAATATCTCAACAACCAATTAAATTCTGAGTTAATGCTCGATTTGAAATTCTGTCATTGTTGAGATGTCATCTGTTTGCCTCAATGCATGCACTGTTGACTTTGAAGGTGATGATCCTGCATCATACTCCTCTGGTTAAAACATTTCATGAAATCCTGTTCATGAGCTTTTGCACTGTCTTTCCATACTTCAAAATATCAAGTTCTATGACCCAACTTGCATCTTCCATTGGATGATCTTTCCACTTCACTAAATATTCAGGATATGTCTTTCTTTGGGTTTTCTTTCCATCCCTCTGTTCAATACTTTTCTCCATTTGAGGTTTTTCTGCTGTGGGCAATTGCTCTTCCCACTGAATATATTTCTGATCATTTGATTCTCCTGCTTCATCTCTCGTGTAAGGATACAGGTCTACAACATTGAATATCGGTGATATCCCAACATTGTCTAGCAACTCAATCTCATAAACATTTGCTGCGAATTTTCTGAGAATCTTGCATGGTCCTATATTCTTCATCTTCAATTTGTTATACATTCCCCTTGGAAACCTCTCTTTTCTCAAATGAGCTAAAAATTCATGTCCAACTTCGAATTGAACTTCTCTTCTTTTTTTATAAACTCTTCTCTTGTATTTCTGACTGCTTTCCTGTAGCTTCTCTCTGACTCTGTCATGGAGTTTCTGCATTTTTGTTACAAAATCCTCTACTCCAGCACTTTTGAACTCATCTTGACTCAAATATCTCAACTCTATAATCCCTCTTGGCTGTACACCATACACAATTTCAAATGGACTTTTTCCTGTGCTCCTGTTCATTGAATTGTTGAATGCAAATTCTACTTGTGCCAGAATATGATCCCATTGTCGACCTTTCTTAGTGACTAAACTTCTCAATAAGTTTCTGACACTTTTTTTTACTACTTCAGTCTGTCCCTCTATCTGAGGGTGATATGATGAACTAAAGGATAAGTTCATCCCCAGCCCCTTCCATAGAGTCCTCGAAAAGTATCCTACAAATTCGGTATCTCTATCTGCAACTATGCTCCTCGACAATCCATGTAGTCTTACTACTTCTCTGAAAAATAAATTAGCGTTGTGTGTGGCATCACTAGTCTTTTGGCATGGTATGAAATGTGCCATTTTTGAGAATTTGTCCACCACCAAAAATATAGAATTGCTCCCTTTTTGAGTTTTAGGAAATCCCAAAAAAAAATCCATACTGATTGCATCCTACGAACTTTCTGGAATCGATAATGGCTAATACAAACCAGTGTTCTGTTTTCTTCCTTTTGCATATTGACAAATTCTTCATTTTTTCATGAACTTCTTCACTTCTTCTCTCATGCTCGACCAATAATATGAATTTCTCAGTTGTGAAAATGTTTTATTGTGACCAAAGTGGCCACTAAACCTCCACTGTGTTTCTCTTTCAGTGGGTTGTCTCTCATTGAGCACTTAATATGAATAATTGGCTCCCTTTGAACAATAACCCATTCTGGATCAAATATTCAGTCCATGGGCTTCTGTCTCCCAACAGAGGATTCTTGCATGTCTCATAAGCTTCTTTAAAATTTGCATCTTCTTTATACATATCCTTGAGGTGTTCGAACCCCAAGGTCTCCACCTGGAATTCCTATACAATCAAACTCCTCTTGCTCAAAGAATCTGTGACTTTGTTAGTAGTTCTAACAATGTGTTTAATAACAAAAGTAAAATTCTGCATAAATTCTACCCATTTTGCATGTTTTTGATTCAACTTTTCTTTCCTAGTCATAAATTTCAAAGCATGATTATCAATGTACAAGACAAATTCTTTAGGAATTAGATAATGCCTCCATTTTTTCAAAGCTTGAATCACCACATAAAATTCCTTGTCATATGTGGAATAATTTTGCTTGGCGTCATTCAATTTCTCATTGAAATAAGCAACTGGATTATTGTCCCAACTCAAGACTTCTCCAATAGCTAATCCACTTGCGTCACATCTCATCTGAAATGTTTTCCCAAAATCTGGTAAGACCAAAATTGGCTGCTCTGTGATCTTCTCTTTCAACACTTTGAAACTTTTTTCAGCTTCCTTTGTCCAACTGAAGGACTTGTGTTTCTTCTTCATAGTGTCCAGTATGGGTGCACATATGCCACTAAAATTTATGATAAATTTCCTATAAAAACTCGCTAACCCATGAAAACTTCTTACCTAAAATATGATGCTCGACGACGACCATTCTCTAATTGCTCTCACCTTTTTTGGATCCATATTCAATTCGTTTGAAGAGATTATGAACCCCAAATATATGATCTCCTTCTTCATAAAATAACTCTTCTTCATATTTATCAACAATTTCTCTTGTTGCAACCTTTCCATCACTAAGGTCAAATGTCTTAAGTGTTCTTCCTTTGTCTTGTTGAAGATTAGTATGTCATCCAGATATACTATGACAAATTTTCCTATGAAGTCTTTCAACACTCCATTCATCAATCTCATAAATGTGCTTGGTGCATTTGTCAACCCAAATGACATGACCATCCATTCAAACAATCCTTCATTTGTGTTGAATGTTGTTTTCCATTCATCTCCATCTCTCATCCTTATTTGATGATATCTTCTCTTCAAGTCTATCTTGGAAAAATAGCTTGCTCCACTCAATTAGTCCATAAAATCATCCATCCTTGGTAAAGGGAATCTGTATATAATGGTTATCTTGTTGATGGCTCAGGAATCTGTACACATCCTCCATCCCCCATATTTCTTTGGACTTAGCACAGTCGGTACTGCACATGGGCATAGGCTTTCCCTAACTAACCCTTTATCCAACAATTCCTGGACTTTATTCTTGACCTCCTCATTCTCTCTAGGTGTCAACCTATAAGCTTCTTTGTTTGATAAAATAGCTCCTAGAATAAGGTCAATATGATGGCTTATGCTCCTAATGGGTGGAAATGAGTGTGGTAATTTATCCACGAATATATAAGAAAAGTTTTCTAACAGTTCCTGGATTTCTATAGGTAAGTATTCTATAGAAGTATTCGTAAGGATAACTCTAGGCTTCCTCACTACAACAAACTGCATTTCTTTCTCCTTCCTGACTTCTTTTAAGAGCTCCTTCCCACTCATGAGAAGTATGCTTGAACTAGCTTCTCTCTTTTTCTCTTTGTCTTCTATGGGTAACAACATATGTGTTTTGCCATTTTTTTCTAGGGTATAGGTATTCCTTCTTCCATCATGTATAACCTTTCGATCATACTGCTATAGCCTCCCCAATAAAATATGACAAACATCCATAGGAATTACATCACATAATATTTCATCTTTGTAAACTCCTATTTTAAATTCAACTTGGCATTGTTGACTTACCATGATTTGATGTCCCTTCTGCAACCACAATACCTTGTATGGATTTGGATGTGCAATTGTCTTCAATTCCATCTTTTCTACCATCTCCATGGATACTATATTTCTAGTGCTCCCACTGTCTATGATCTCCTTGCAAACTCTGTATTTCGACTTGCAAGCAGTTATGAACAGGCTTGTTCTCTGAACTGGTTCCTCTGGTTCCTTTTCTGGTTTAAGAAGAATTTTCCTCATCATGAGGTTTCTTCCTGCTTCTGTTGCTTTTTCTTCCACATGTTTCTATGCTTCGACAATGTGTTCTTCTTCACCTTCTCTCTTTCTGTCGAGACATTCACAAGATTTGTGTCCTTCTTTTCCATAGGTATAGCATTTGACTACACCTCGTTTGGCTCTTCCTCTTCCTCTATCTCTGGAAAAAGAACCTCTTCCTCCATGCTATCCTTATTTACAACTTCCACCCTTCTCATGGTGACTATGATGTTTGTCATCTTTAGGCTTCGACTTTTGGAACTTCTCGCTGCTGGTTCCCTTGCCTCTTCTTGAATTTCCACCTTTGCTTCATTGGCTTTGCTTCCCGGCCAATGTTTCCTTAGCTTTCAAGGCTTCTTGATAAGCATCCTCAAATTTACTGACAGACATCATGATGTTCTCTTCTTGTATTTTATATCTTAGCCCATTGATGTATTTGGTTGTCTTCTCATATTCATTCTCTTTCTATCCAACCCTAATGTTCAGTCGGTAAAATTCTTCAGTGTACTCCTTCACTGATAAACCCCTTTGTTTCAGGTTTTGCAATCTTCTATAAAGATTGATTTGGTAATCCTTCAGAATAAATTTGACCTTCAACTTGGCTACCATCCTATCCCAGTTTTTAATTTTTTTCTTACCATTTTTCCCGCGTTCGGCTTGTAGTTCATCCCACCATAACGCTACATGACCTTTTAGTCTTGTCAATGCATGCTTCACCATATTGTCTTCTTCAATATCTTCGTAATCGAAGTATTTTTCCATAGCACGTACCCAATCCAACAATTCTTCAACTTCTAAATTGCCTTCATACATATGTACCTATATCCTTGCTATGTCTCCTATCTTTGAAATAGCTTTTATCAAGCGACCCTGTGCAACATCCTCTACATCATGTGCTTCGCCTTCTACTTCTTCTCCCTCAGCTTCACTGATATCTCTAGTGTCTGGTGCCCTTCTCTGTGTTGTCTCCATGTCATCCAATATCATTCAGAGTCATCTCATTTCTTCTTCCATTTCATCATTCGCTCTACGTCTTCTGGGTGGCATGATTTCACTGCATCACCTACAAAAAAAAATCAAGTTTCTTTGATGCCACAAATGATACCAACTTTCCTCCTTTCTCCTATTGTCTATTGTTTGCAAACAAATTTAAAATCTACTCTGATACCACCTAATGCACCCCCCCCACTCCCCCGTAGGGGTATGCGATCTCTCGATCTTGGATCCTCTGATTCTTGAGTCAAAAGAATCTTTGGAACCTAAAAGGTCCCCTTTTGTATCTAAACACATGCCCCCTTGACTTCTTGGTGTAGGTCTGATAGCAACCCATGACCTTCCCTTTCCCTTTGTCGTGAAACTCAGAGCGTCGGCATTAGCTCCTTTTCAGATAAGCCCTCACTTGATGTGACCTGGGGCTATGACCATGTGATTTTGAGCATGATCAAAAGAGATATGGAATTAAACCACCATTGGGCCCATAATGCTTCTCCAACTTACACTATCCTCCAGATGAAACCATGGTTCAAATTGCGGCCTACCTTCGATTCCTTAACCTCCTCACAACTTCTGTCCCCGCAATGACACAAGATCTTCTATCTCACGATCTTGATGATAACATCCAAAATTGACATTTAGATCTACGTCCTCCTTATCTACAGACCAAATCAGATCTCCCTAAATCAACGACCAAGGTTATCTTCGCAATTCTAGACTCCACGAGTTTTAAATCTCAAACTCAGCTCCCTTTCATACCTCAACTTTTCAAAACTGGCGATCTACAAACACCTGTCCCGTAATCAACGGTCTTGACTTCACTTGGGTGTTTGATCATTCAAACTAGATCAATGGTCCAACGACCCCTTCCCGATAGATAGTTGAGATTTCCTCCAGGCTCCGGACTTCTGAGATCTCAAATCTCGAACCCTTTTCCTTCTCCTCAAATACGTAGAATCCTGCCACGTGTCCTCTTAGATCGGATGGCCTAGGATTACTTTGGGTATTTACCTGAAATGCTCAGATCTTCACCACGTGCCCCTTCTGGATCTGACCGTCCAGAATTTCCTTTCGCGAATCGGGATTTCGCGACTTGCGACTTCCAAGTCATAATTTCCTTCACATCCCCGAATTCTGAAATTTTGATATTTCATGATGCTCCAAATCAGATGGCTCACACTCTTTTGGATATAATGGTCTAGATCTCGTCGATATTTTGCGTATCAGGATTTCGTGTATCGTGAAATCAAAAGAATCTTCACCTCCATTCTCCCAATCCTTGAAATTTCTAAATTCTCACTAGACAATCAATGGTCCAGATCTCTCCTCAATTAGTGGCTGGGATATTTTCGTGATTTTGTGTTTCCTGAGTTTCATGAATTTTCCCTTTGACTTCTTTGAATCACGATTTAGCGAAATGCCAATCATTCGCCATGCATCCCTCCTGATGGACGGTTCTTATGATGTCAGGATTTCGTGGCTTTGCAAAACCCTCTCTCCTGTCCAACTCCAAAGAGTTAAAAATCATGCATGTTCCTTTGGATCCAATGGTTGTCGGTCCATGCGCTCATATCTAATGGTTGATATCTGATTCCCCTGTGCTTGTTCCTCCTCTACCTCAATGTAGATCTAACAATTCAGGTTCTTCTCTGCAACCGATTAGACAGTTGTTGTCTCTCCTCCTCCTGAGCTTCTGATATCTCTCCACATGGAAGATTTCTCCATTTTCAAAGGTTCCAAAACTTTGTTCTCTCGACGAATACGCCTCTGGGATTTCATCAACACTCGTGAAAATTTTTATCTCTTCTGAGATTCTATCCTTAAAAGGATTTCGATCCCCCATGCATACCTTGCATTCTCAGGATTTCGAATAACTCAGTTCGAAGGATTTTCTTGAAAAGAAAATGCTTCTCGCCCACCTGGTGTTCTTTTGCACTGGTCCATCGAAGATTGTTGGATTCTTGATGCTGTGAACACCTTTCACTTGGTCTGAGTTTCTCTGGTTCTCTCTCTAAACTTCTCTTATTCAATCCAAGACTCAGTCGACACACTCCGTGTGTTCGAGATGCACACCTTGCATACAAGTATCAGAAGAGAAATAATTGAAACTCAACCAGCTTCATCACAAACTGATATAGTTAATCTCTCGAACAATCATACATGAACGAACTGGAACAAATCATACACACAAAATAACATTCATTCAATCACACATGAAATGAACACAATCCAAGGATTTGGGACAATTTGTCTATTCTATTCATTCATGAAAGAAAAAAATACATCGTTCTTCTTCTACCCTATTATGTTCTACTGATTTCTCTATTCTCTCTAATACATCATCTGTCTCTGATCTATAACAATACAATACTGATAAAACTATCTAAGGACTGGCTCCACGATCTCTCTTGTCCTATTCTAAAATCTATCATTTCAAAATTCAAAGCTATTACCTACTCTGTCTTATTACAATAACTACTAGTTATTTCCAGATAGAGTCGACACTCCATATCTGCATTTCTTACAGTGCTTCAATACTTTACAAACAAGTTACATTTTTAAATTGTTGTTTACAAAATATCTCAACAACCAATTAAATTTTGCGTTAATGCTCGATTTGAAATTCTGTCATTGTTGAGATGTCATCCATTTTCCTCCACGTGTGCACTGTTGACTTTGAAGGTGATGCTCCTGCATCAATTTACAATTGGGTTCAGCCTAGGGATATTAAAAAAATGAACTTACATCAAATTTCCTGGAACATACATAAAACAAAAAAACACATTGGCGCATCATTACATAATTTCCCAGTGTGAACATAAAACAAAATCACATCAGGCACCATTACATGAAATGCCTCGGTGCATACATAATATGAAAACATATAGGTTTTTTATTACATTATTTCCCCAATGCTTAAATATGAAACAAACACATTGGGACAGTTAAGGTTATTATGCCTCAGATTCCCTTTTTTTTGTATTCAACTCTGGTGTGCTTGTGTTTTATGTTCGTCTCGGTGCTTGTATAATTCGTACGTTCCAGTGCAGATATTAAATATAATTCCCTAGTGTGTTTATATTATTAAATGCACCAGTGCATTTAATTTTTTTAAAGAACCAATGATATTATATTTAAGTAACTGATGTGTATAACCCCTTGAAAAGCACCGATATCTATATTATTTCAAGCACCATTTTGTGAGTTCATAAGAATGCACCAATATATATTTATATATATATATATATATATTAATTGTTTTTTTTAACAAATATTTTATATAATCATGTTGTTTTTATATTTTTTTTATTACATTTTGATATAATGAAAATAATAATTTCTTATCCAATAGATTACACCTCTTTTATTTGCAACTATTTAAATCATTCACATATTAAAATCAACAATGCAACATTTTACAACATTTGACAATGCAATAAAATAACAAACCTATTTATTATATATGAATAAGAGACCCATGGTCATACAAAATTAGACAACGTAAAGGTCCACAATAATCAAAATGGAACCAATATGTAATTGTTACAGTTATTGGTAACATGTCCTCATGCGATTGGGACATTATTCCCACTACATCAAGCAAAAGTATCCCTGATTTTTACAGCCTGATATTGCAAAACATACAACTTGTAGTAACATTCAATTATATTGATTGGAATTCATCACTTGAACTATTATAATTGCTTGAGTTGTGTGCATCCCTCATTTCTTGATTACTTGTACTTGATATTGTACTTTGGTTATATGAACAAATATTTTTTTAATCAAATTCTTGTTGACATTCCAACTACTCATGTTCCATCTACAAACATAGAAATAAATCATAATAAGTAATTGTTCTTTTATAATATAGTAGAATATACATGATTGTGTAAATAAAAAAACATGTCATAACAATGATTGATTCATAAACCATACACATCATTTCGAAGCCTTGCCTCATGCCAATTATCACAATATTTTATGTTGAATCCTCTCCATACTTTGTTTCTTGCATGTTTAATATGCCATCACAAAGCATAGTCGATATAATTAATATAAAGGTTTCTTATTGTTCCATTAATTATAAAACAAGGGAAGTTAAACAACACAACTACTTACAAATTGTTCAATTAAACCTCAATACTTCAAAATATAATCACAACTTTTAGTTAACCCGATGTTGATCAATTGTTCGGTTGGCTCTTCTCTTTATGTTAGAACCTATTAGTAGACATACAAGGATCAATGTAAATTAATTATTCAAATATAAATAACACAACAAATATGAAAAATTAAGTAACGTCGAAAATGTAAGTACTCACAAACTTTGTGATCAACCCTTTCTTCCTTGTCGTCATGTCTTGTGTGTTGATTGAGTTTTTGTCTTCTTTTTTGCAACAAAACAATTAAAAATTAGTATTTAATATGATAAATAAATTTGATGTACATAAAATAATAAATGAATGATAATATACCTCTGACGCATGTTGTTGTTGGGATGCATCCTCCTGTGATGCAATTATGTTCATTTCTTTTACCATCTCCTTGTACACTATTTTGGACATCTCTACTAGAATGTATTGGATTTCCCCTCGTTTTTCGCTTGGAATTTTCACAATCTTCCTGAAAAACTAAAAAGAACAATAATGTTTTCTTAAATGGACATGAAAGTAAATATAGAAAAACAAACTAATTTGGTAATTATTGGAACATACAATTATAGAAAAAACATGTTTAGTAATAATACCTTTTATATGGTTCCTTTTTGTTATTGTGAGTTTTTTCTATTGCAAGTCTCATGAGTATCATTGATCATGGCTCTAGAAACACTTGTAGTGTATGTGTAACTTGATTCTTAGAGTCATTGGATTGATTTTTGTATTGTAAGTGGAAATTACATCTATATGTTCTTTCCACTATGTCCCTCAAAGATCTGTAAAACATTTTTCCCCTCTCATTAACTTCAAGCACCATTCCAGATGAATTGATGACCAAGTCGTTGTCATCATTTACTTCCTACATCCTTAACAAATTTTGTCCTCTTAGGATGAAATTTCATTCCCTCACTATCGGTCGTTGCATAACATTAAACAAAAAGTGAAATCGAGTATTCAAAACTTGTTAGCGACTAATGTTAATAAATTCGTTTTTAGTAAAAGTCAAAGAAAAACTTAATGTTGATTACCTTTCGATCCACATGTTTCCTCTCTTTGAAACAATTCCATAAAGCTTCTACACACTTTTTCACTCAGATTGCAAACAATATTATCGATTTTCTTCAAGTTTTTTCTCTATATGACATGCATTAACCAATACATATCATTAATTTAAACTTACAAATATTTCAAATTATATATTAAATTTTTAATAAAACTTAAAGAAATTGTATGTCTCTCTTCTTGGAATGAGCTACCATCGTGCTCCCTACAATAAGATGTTTTCTTTGAACTTATATTGGCCATCTTGTACAAAACAAAAATCAGGAATAATCGTAAACATAAATTATGAAATTTGTATACAATCTACTATTTTGGTGCGCTTCATTAAACAGAACACACTGGGGCATCAAACATATACTCGCACCGGTAAGTACTATTAGTTATTGCACACCAATAACCCATATGCATATGATACAAAATAAATACTATTTATTTTTTCTACCAATTGTTGTTTTTCATAGATATATCCACCATGGTGTGCTTTTCTATACAACAAGCATCGGGTTGCTACCTCTGTATAGTGCGCACCAGGGTGATTTTACTGTACAATGCACACCGCGTACCACGGCAAGTTTAAAAAAAAATCGATGAAAACGATAGGGTCGACAGGCTTTGCAATCTGATGCAATGAGTGGTACCAATGCAATGGATACCAAATGCCCCATATGCAAGTAAATAAACCCTATAAAAATCTATTGCTTAAAAAAATAAACCCTAAAAAACTTGATTGCTTACAAAAATAAACCCTATAAAAATCTATTGCTTAAAAAAGGAGGGGAACAAGGAGAGAAAAAAAGGAAGATATGGCTTCCAATACCAAATGTAACTATGAAACCCTTATATATTTTGTAAAATGCATTGAAAATAGTTTAAATCAAATAGTGAAAGATTGAAATGATTGGTAGAATGAAATCACATACCTAGAATTTCTTCTTTGCATATTTGTATGTGGCCTATAGATCCCTTCCAATTTTGGCTCTTCAAAAAAATCTATCCACTTCAAGTCTTCGTAGTAAATCTCTCTTCCACAAATATTCCCTTTAAATTCTGCCAAAAAATTGAAATAATGAATAGTGTTTTCATTTATAAACAAATACGTTTTGAAAAATGAAATTCCCTCTCTTTTTTTCATTGTTTTTTTTCAATTTGTGTGTAAAAACACTTATTAAACTATATATATTAAAATTTAAGTTTGTCATAAAATTGGTGCGCCTCATCGATTCGTGCACCCCGATTCTTATATAGTAAAAAATGCACCAATACCAATTTTTATCGACAAAATATAAATGAAAACCTCCACTATTAAAATTTATCGATGTTTTCATTTGCAAAATTTTTAATGGATGTAACAGTTCGGTGCGTTTCATATTTGTTCACACCAGTGTGCTCTCTCTCTCTCTCTCTCTCTCTCTCTCTCTCTCTATATATATATATATATATATATATATATATATATATATATATATATGCATTGGTGCGTTATAAAATAAATAAAAGCACCGATAAATTTTAATATCAGATGCATGCATGTATTGATTATGGTTTTGGATCAAATGTAGGGAAAAGAAGGTTATAATACCAAATGGCCAATACTTAATATTCCATTTCATTCATTATCATTGCAAGTTTGTCAACTTCTCCCACAATGTTTGAAGTAAGTCTAGATTTTATTTATAATTCATTTATGTGATTGAATTTATGTCATTTATGCACATGCATTTGAATAATTGTTCATTGAATTTTGTAGGATCATAAATTGGGATTGAGTTTGAATGAGCAAGGTATTCCAACAATGCAAAAATTCCACAAGTTCTTATCAGGAGAAAGATAGCGCAAACAAATGTTTGATGAAAATGGATAGTTTCTTCACCCTACCAATTGCAACATGCCATCTTCTAGTAACCTGCATCCTAGGTCAACAGTATTACATCGTGAATTAGATCTCTTTTATGAAACACCAGTGGTGTATGGTTGTTCAAAATGTAAAGGGTTGAAGAAGAACCCTCGACATATCACATTGTCTAATTATATTAATGATCAACTACCCAAAGATGATGGTATAATACCTCCCATTGTGGTCAATAATCCAATAGGTGATATAAAAAAAAGACATGTAGGAACACTTTCATATGATCCTTTTTTGAAAATTTGGAAGCGAGATCAACTACGTTTTGTCCTAAATTGGCCAACATGTCTCCTTATGTTGAATTAATGGATATTTTTTATAGTGATAAAAAATATGATATCAATAATACCCAAAATATCACTACTAGGAGATCAAAAAAGTTGTAGAAGCTAAGAGAAAAAATGTCCAAGTACACACCAAAGTTTGTTCAATTGTTGGTAGTGATGACTTCCCTCTGCCTATCCATCTACAAAGTAAATACAAAACCTGTTACAACTCAGATTTGTATGTCACTTGGCCATCATCCATGCATGTGCCTGATGTTGGAACCAAATTCTCTTTGTGTGGTAATAGTTGTATAATTTCTAAGTCTAAAATAGATGTTAAAAATATTGGGTTGTTTATCATTTCACATGTATTTGTTCCTCCCTAACATTTAGTGACACTTATGCCATTTTTTGGTCCTCTTTATAATTGATCTGATTACATGAATATTTTAAAATACAAACATATCATTTCCATGCATAATATGTGTATGAATGGTTATGAAAACTTGAACATGAAAAACCTGTTATATATTGACAGTCGCCCACGAACTAGTTCTTAACAAAAATGATTGATTAATTGTCTTTATGGATTTTCAATGGAAGTAATGCAAATTTATTTCTTAGTTCAACATTAGTTTTATAAAGTGGTTGGTTCCATGTTACAATCATTACATCAAAGATGGGGACTAAGCTCCCTATAATTTCTACACATGGACTTTTCTTTATTTTATTTATTGAGTTTGCTTCATAATTTTTATATTTTTATATATTAATAATGAAGCTTAGCCATTATAATCCTTGGACACTGGGGATTGTATTAGGGCCTAATATGGCTCACATGTGAAAAATAATGTCTTTTCCCTTAAATTTGATTCCTTATGGATTATTCATGATGCAAAGGGCCCTACGATATCAAATATGCTCACAAAGGGAATATGGAAAGCATCACTTAGTTAAGGATCTCTTAGGATTAATTTTGGAGGAAAAATGATAGTTATATATTAGTTATTTGATAAGTCATACATATTAATAAAATTATTTTGATTACATGATTACAAAAAATATGAGAATGAATATTAGTAATCGTAGTATTTACATAGAACACTAATGTCATAGGATGTATGCACATTGTGTAAAATTAGAATTTTTAGGAGGGAAGGGATCATATGTCCATGTTATATAATGACTTTATGTCAAATTTTATTTTGTCCTAAAAAACATGGTAGTGGTTGGGACTGCATAAACCAATTAATTAAATTCATCATTTCCAAATCATTTGTCATTGTGTTTCATTTTGACAATATTTTTAAATAGTTTACACATACTCATCTTTGATGAAATTGCATACATCTATAGATCAATTTCTATGGATTAAAAATATATATTTTTATATAAATGTTATCATTTGATGAATTGCATGAATTTATAGATAATTTTTTATTAATTCCTACTATATGTGTGTGTGTTATTGTTTCCTATTATTTTAATATTTTATGTGTAACATGTATCATAATTTAAAAATACATGTCTAGTTTTTTGTAATAAAATTTTAATACAATCGTTTTTAAAAATTTGACATTTTCGCCTAGAAACTAAAAAAACATATTGATTTTATTAACACCTTTATTATTATTTTTATTATTAATTTAAAGTGAGGTGCATTATAGTCTGATATCACTTGGCATAAGTCATTCTAATATAATAATTGAAAAAAAAAAGAACATCCCAATATGGAAGATATTTGTACCATCACTACTCATAAATATAACAATTATAAATATAATTATGAACAATTATTATAATGTTATCAATAAAATAAATGAGAAAATAAGATTTCATAAAAGTAATTTTTCTTTGTAAACATGTTTAATCAGCATATCTTGCTGGAAATTAAACAATTCACCTTGAAGATGAATTTAACATTATATGGCATTAATAGTTATAATTTTTCACAATTACAATCCAAAGTAAACGATTTCATAAAACTAAAGTTAAACATTATATCGAAACTCTAAATTCTAATGAGTGATACATATTAAATTTAATTTAAAAACAGAGAAATAATTAGCGTACTTATTAAACATTTTATAAATCAAACAACAACAACATCAACGTGATTTGAAAAAACTCAATATACATGTGTGTTATACTATTTGTAGCACATTGGTGTGATTGAAAGCGCACCCAAGTGGTTGTCACATAAAACTACATTGAGAAACAATTTAATTGACAAAGTACATATGCAAAATTCCACAATTAAAGTTTTGTGGAGGTTTTACTTTGCAGAGGAAAACAATAGGTCACTCTTCAGTGTCTCTCATAATTTAGTGCACGGACTCAATCCTCTACCACTTCCTCAGTGATCTACCTCACATCTCCTCCTTCGTGGGCCACTCGGCTTTCTCCAAGATATTATCATCATCATTCATGTAGCTATAATATGAATTGGCGTCAATTCACTTATAATTAAAATACCTACACCTCATATTCTTCATCTCAAGGGGGATTATTGAATAGCTCTTTTGGGAAGGGGTGGAATTTCGTAGGCCTGAAGTATCTGTAATTGGGAACCTTACCTATGGCACCAGGCACATCAACTTTGTTCCCTTCCAAGTCCATCATCTTGGCCCCTACTTTGGCATAATTAAGACTACCAAGCTCTACGATCAAAGATTCCCAATGCCCCATTGCCCTGTTCAGCAAGAAAGGACCCGAGTGGATGGCTTAATTATAAGATTGTGTCAACCCGAAGAATGACCTAGTCTCCGTATTTTATATTTAATAGAAGTTAAGAATCACACTTGGAAAAACAATTGATGATCCATAAGATTTTTCATCATTCCTTATCACTAAATATTAATCATTTCCTTGGCCTCGTCTTGCTCCTCCATGAGATCCTCACTTGTATAATTACTAATAAATTCATCAGGTTTCTTCTTATCCACAATCATGCACTTGATCGCTTTCTCATTGAGAAGAGGAACATGAGAAAAAAATTTGTTCTCTCTCTATTGTTGGTTTCCCTTATCCTGCTCTCCCATTTATTTCGCCACATCCTCATCATCCTCGAATAGGAATGAATTAATGGAAATGACATTTCTACTCTTGATTTTCAAAATGGCCTCCCTATTGATAGACTCGATCCTCTGCCACTCCCTCGGTGCTCTGGCTTGCATCTCCTCCTCTATAGGTTGCTCAACTTTCTCCAAGTTACTGTTCTCGTCATCCGTGTCACCATAATAAATGAATTCAATTCGCTTGTAAATATCATAACTATACCTCCTCTTATCCATATGGATATTGGTGGCTACCCACCTTTTCCAATTGGCTCAAAACAGTTTTCTGACATTTTTGGCAATTTACTATTTTTAGCAGTTTTAACTTCCAGGGCCATTTTGAGGGCCTAAATAAAGGTTTTCCGGTATCGAGCTCCTCAATGATATCCTAAGGAATAATTGATCCCCTAAAATGAATCTCCTTGACAATACCTTTCCAACGGGCTATCACACGCTGAAAATAGAGATCGTATGCAAAAGTTACAACCCCGGGAAGTTGATGTACTAACTTACCCAAACGGGGCCCACATGACTTTTGGCACTTCATCTCCTAGGGTTAGGTTTTTGGATGTATAGGGTTTTTGGCATTCTTGATTATTGTAAAAAGGCCTTCAGAGCCTCATTGTAACCTTCTTCTTGTGAATGCGCACTGCCGTCACATCTCTTCTCAGAGATAAGCCACCACCATTCTAGCAAGCTTGTTTCCACTGCATTTTATAGTTTCAGCTTATTTCGTTATTGAATATAAAACCAGTTTTACTGTATCTTTGTTATTTTGTGTTAAGAACCTATTAATAATCTGTATTCATTTCTTTCTGCTCATAAAATCCAGATCAGTGGTATTAGAGTGGTCTTCTCCTTGTCATCTTAATGCATGTCCCCAACGAGGTCAGAGTACAAAGAGTTGGGTATCGAGCTTGTTTCTCTTGAGGACAGAAGCTCTCGCATGCCCAAGTGACCTCCCATGGCAGGAGAAAATAAAGATGATAGGATAGGATATCCTTTCAAACTATTGATTGAGGAATCCCTCACGCAACAGAGGAACAAGATGATGGATAGTTTCGCGCAAATCCTTCGGTGACTACCAACAGGCGACGCATATTCTTCGAACGGAGGTCTCGCACCCTTCAAGGTACAAATAAACTTTGATATTCTTATATTTGAAGGTCATATAGACGCAGATGCTATAGAAAAGTGGTTGAATCTGCTAGAAGGGCATTTTTCTGTTCATAAATTTTTGAATAGAGAAACGATTACTTTTACACTCCTCAAAGTCGTTCCCCATGTCAAATATTGGTGGGAAACTTTCTATGAGAAAAATGAAATAGAGGAAACCTCATTATTTTCAGTCACGACCACCTAGGAATCCTTTAGGGATGCTATTAAGGAGCAATACTACCCTGTCGGAATTTATTATGACTTGTATACCAAATGGACCACACTGCGGCAAGAAAGAGACCAAGCAACGCCAAATTTCACAAATATCTTCCATACCTTGTGCAACAAGTTGGGTATCAAAGATTCAGAGTGACATATGGTGCTCAAGTATCACGGTGCTTTGCATAGATACATCCAAACTGAAATGAAATTTCTAGACATCTCATTCTTGGGCGCAGCCTACCGATATGCCGTCAAAATCAAGTAGAAGCTCAAACAAAAGATGTGGTAATTTGGGCCTGGGAACCCACACAACAAAAGCCAGGAAAGGGCGGCCCCAACCCACCGAACAAAGGACAGAGAAAAGATGGACAGTATCAGGACAACTAGTACAAGCCACAAGCAAAGAAGGACACTAGAAAGACAAAGAAAGATACCGGGAAGTGGTACGACTTCCATAAGAGCCCTTGGCATAACACTGTTGACTATCGCTCAAAGTAGTCGCTGGTGGTCGAAGTGAAAGCCTCTTAATCAGATGCATATTCTGACTCCGAGATAGAACTAGAAAGGGGAAGACGGATCATTGACGCGGAACCCAGTGCCACCATTTCTACCACCAAGCTCCAGCCTGGTGAACCAGACAAGCCAGAAGAAGGAGACTGCCTCTTCCATTCACAGATGTGGGTAAAAGGCACCCCGCTGCACTTCATCGTTGATAGAAGTAGCCAGAAGAACCTCATCTCAACAGAGGTCATCAAGTGGCTGGCCCTACCAACAATGTTGCACCCACAACCCTACACCATTGGATGGCTCCGCCAAGGAAGCATTCTCTGCGTCATCCAACAGTGCCGACTGTCATACGAAATCAAGCCCTTCAAAGATGAGGTATTGTGTGATGTTGATCCTCTCGAAGTTTGTGATGTTATTTTGGGCCAACCTTATTTATGGAAACATCATGTTTTATATGAGTCTAGTCCTCATAGTGTTATTATTACTTTGAACAGGAAATTGTACAGGATACCCGAGGTAGTCCCGCCTAGTGCTATTTCCTTGATCTCTATGAAGAAATGCAGGAAGGTCATCTCTCATATGTGGAAGTTTGTCTTCTTCGTGATTTGATCTCATAATAAGAAAAAGATCGTAGCCACATCCAGGGTCTCTGTGGCCGACCTCTCCACACAACAGAAGCAAGTATATAAGGTCATGGAAGAATACTCGGATATCTTATCCTCACCTACAGAGGTACCTCTACACTATCAGGTCAAGCACCCCATCAATCTGACCCTCAACACACCGCTGCCCAATGGGCCAGTCTATCATTGCTCTTTGTTAGAGAATGAGGAGATCAAGTGATAGATCCAAGAACTGCTCCATAAGGGGCACATCCGCCCCATCTCATCAACTTGTGGGAGCCCAATCGTGCTGGTACAAAAGAAAGATGGAACTTGGCGACTCTGTATTAATTACTGGGCTCTGAATAAAATCACTGTCAAAAACTGGTACCCAATTCCCCAAATCGATGACCTCCTTGATCAATTCATGGGGGGAAAATACTTCAGTATGATTGATCTGAAGTCTGGCTACCACCAGGTCCCGATAGAATAGACAGATGTATGGAAGACTGCCTTCAAGTCAAAGGAAGGACTTTCTGAATGGTTGTTCATTCCCTTTGGTTTGACAAATACTCCAGCCACTTTCATGAGGATGATGGACAATATCCTGTGACCATTCACCAATACTTTTGTAGTGGTGTATCTGGAGGACATTCTAATTTACAACAAGACTTGGGCCAAACACTTGAAACATATTCAGCAGGTTCTGCACACCCTGCGACAACATAAGCTATACGCCAACCTAGAAAAAATCTCCTTTGGCATGGACAGGGTCCATTACTTGGGCTACATCATTGATCAACATGGCGTACATGTGGATCTAGCCAAAATCCAAGTCATCCAAGACTGGCTAGCCCCAACAACACTAACTGAGCTTCAAATCTTCTTGGGACTTGCTAATTTCTACCGCAGGTTCGTGTTGGGTTTCTCCCATATTGCATGGGCCCTCGACCAAATAAACATGGGTGGTGGTAAGGTGAAATTTTCATGGGGCCGGTCCCAAAAACAAGCGTTCAATGATTTAAAGAAGCACTTGTGCTCATCCCCAGTACTTTCACTACCATACCTACAACATCCCTTTGAGATCAAGACAGATGCTTCAGACTATGCTGTGGGAACCATTCTCACTCAGCACGGCCACCTCGTGGCCTATCATAGTGAGAAACTATCATATACTGTCCGTAAGTACCTTACTTACGACAAAGAAATGTACTCCATTGTGAAAGCATGCCGCCAGTGGAGACATTACATTCTTGGGAAGGAGACAGTCATCCACACTGATCATAAGCCACTGAATTTCATGCAGACATAGGGAAAATTGCAAAATAACTGCCATCAAAAGTGGTCCACATACTTGCAGCAATTCCACCTCAACATCAAGTATAAAATAGGAAGCACCAATCGCATCACTGATTTCCTCAACAGACCGCCAGTCACGACACTCACCACGGTGCTAGAATCTTGCAGCCATGATACATCTGGATGGCCCCAACTCTATGAAACAGACCTTGACTTCACCACTACCTACCAAATGTTGGGTGCAAATGTAATTGCCATTAATTTCCATCTTTAGGATGGGTTGTTGTGTCGTCTGGGCCATATCTATGTTCAATCAAGTGAGCGAGTGAAGTTGATATGGGAATCCCACTACAGTTGGGTGGCAGGATACTTCGGCATCAAAAAGACAGTGGCGATGCTACAAAAACATTTCTACTAGCCAAAACTTTGATAAGAGGTCAGCAAGTTATATTGCCAAACCAACCATTAAGAAACAAGGCCTGTACACCCCTCTTCCTACTCCTGACAGGCCATGGGAATCGATCTCAATGAACTACATGTTGGGCCTCCCATCCACCAAGCGGGGAAATGACTGTGTTTTTGTGGTTGTTGATCGCTTTTCTAAGATGGCGATTCTGGTTGCTTGCAAGAAGAGCATCATAGCAGAGGCCATTGCCAAGATCTTCTTTGAACGAGTCTAGGTACATTTTGGAATCCCACAAACCATTGTCTCGGATTGGGATAGTTGGTTTCTCAGCACATTCTAGTCGAGCCTCTGGGCACTACTGGACACCAATCTCACCAAATCCATGACCTTCCACCCCCAAATAGATGGCCAAACCAAGGTTGTAAATCGAATGATTGTGCATATCCTTCGCATGTATAATTCAAAGAACCCTCGCACATGGGATGAGAGCCTTCCCTATGTCCAACATAGCTACAACTGAGCCTTGCATAGCTCAACCAGCCACAACCCCTTTCATGTGGGGTTGGGATTCCAACCATTGGGTCCCATAGGTGTTTCACTTCCCCTTGCGGTCACCTCGACTAACTCATCTCCTGCTCCAAATTAAGCTGACAAAGCCACCCAATTCATTGAGCAGATCCAACACATCCACCAATAGGTTCAAAATATCCTACATAAGTCCAATGACAAGTACAAATAGTGCCATGATCAACATCGGGTGCCGTATAAGTTTCAGGTGGGTGACAAAGTTTGGTTGCACTTGCAGAAAGAATGTCTTAAAGGACCCCATCAAAAGCTTCGCCCACTCCTTTATGGACCATACACTATCACCAAGGCCATGGGGGATAATTCTTTTGAGCTAAACATTCCTCCTTTCCTTGGCCTGCACCCAGTGTTCAACGTGGATCTCCTTTGCCCTTATGTCCCACCATTATTGGACACCTCAGAAGTAGTAGAACAATTGAAACCAACAGAGCTCAACCTCGACTGCATACAACAAGCATCTAATGATCAGATTGTGGACAAATAGATCAGGGGAACTCGACAACAAAGGATCCAACTTTATCAAGTCGTCAAAGCAGGGCAGCTCCTGCACCAAGGCAGGTGGCTCACTCGGGGCCAAATTCAACAAAAATTTCCTCATCTAATGGGGGACCTCAACTCAATGGATACCATTTCTTCCTAAGGAGAGAGGATTGATCTAGATGGATATCAATGGCCACCCACTTTTTCCAACTGGCTCAAAACAATTTTCTGACATTTTTGGCAATTTACTATTTTTAGCAGTTTTAACTTATGGGGCCATTTTGAGGGCCTAAATGAAGTTTTTTCAGTAACGAGATCCTCAATGATAGAATAAGGAATAATTCATCCCAAAAAATGAATCTCCTTGACGATACCTTTCTAACGGGCTATCACACACCTAAAACAGAGATCGTATGCAAAAGTTATGACCTTGGGAAATTGATGTACTAACTTACCCAAACGGGGCCCACATGACTTTTGGCGCTTCATCTCCTAGGGTTAGGTTTTTAGATGTCTAGGGTTTTGGGCATTCTTGCTTATTGTAAAAATGCCTTCAAAGCCTCATTGTAACCTTCTTCTTGTGAATGCGCGCCGTCGTCACATCTCTTCTCAGAGATAAGCCGCCACCATTCTAGCAAGCTTGTTTCCGCTGCATTTTACAGTTTCAGCTTATTTCGTTATTGAATAGAAAACCAATTTTAGTGTATCTCTGTTATTTTTTGTTAAGAACCTGTTAATAATCTGTATTCATTTTGTTCTGCTCATAAAATCCAGATCATCCTCTTCTTTGTCTTGGAGAATTATTGAATATCTCTTTGATGTCGAGGAGGAATTTCCCAGCCGCACCTGTACAATTGATTTTTGGAAGATGACATGTAATGTAGAAGCCAATTTACTTTATTTTTATGGTAATAATCCTTTTGAAAAGTCATGGCCTCATTCATAGTGTTGCACATTTATTCTTCTCTAAACCAAAATGAAATGTTCACTCAACTTAATGTTATAATGGGATAATAACATTGGAGCATATTCTCTCTAAGTAACCAATAAAATATATACAACACTACTGTCACAAATGTTTTATTTAGTTGATCACATAGTGTGTACTTTTCAATAAAGAAATTCACAGATGAGAAAAGTTGTTGCACATTTATTCTTCTCTAAGCCAAAAAGAAATGTTTCCTCAACTCAATGTTATAATTGGATAATAACAATGGAATGTATTATATCTAAGTAACCATTAGAACATGTACAACACTACTATCACAACTTTTTCGAAACTTTTTTATTTGGTTTATCACATAGTGTATGTTTTCAATAGAGAAACTCATACCAAGTAACGGTTATAAGATATACAAAACTACTATAAAAACATTTATATTTGGTTGACCACATAATATAGGATTTCAATAAAGAAAACCATACCACTAGAAACAAAGTACAACACATGAGATATTATTATGGTTGCAATCTTCCAATCATTCAACACCCCACTCTTAGTTAGAAAATTGTTCCATTTTATCTCTCACCCATACAATATTTAATCAACCTGGGAGCAACATCTCATAAATTACTACAAATTTGTTATGTCCCAAGGGGGGAATATATGGGGTTAAATGTATATGATATGACCCCAAAGGGAGGCATATATGGGGGAAATTTTACATGTATTGTGTAAATTTATATGTAATAGGGTTGGCTTAATAGTAGAGGGACCTCATGTGTAGTGTGTGAATAATTATATATAGGGATCATGTATTTATTATTGAGACATGTGAATTGTGATGCAAGAATGTATTTGAATAATTAAAAGAGGTTCTCCCATTCTTTAAGGAGTTATTGTATAAATTATCTCTCTTATCTATATTGGAGTTGTGCTCCATGCTCACATTGGTGTATGTGGTGTGTACTTCTGATTTATTCTTATATCTTAAGCAATTGGTACATAACATTTGGTATTAGAGCATCGATCCTAGGGTTTTTCTTTTTCAAGTGAGTCATCTTAGAATTTTCACTATAAATTGTTTTTTGAGACACTCCAAATAGAGAAATTTGGAGTTCACTCATAAGACATATCAACGTACCTATGCTAAAAAATTTAGGTTCTATGTTGTTATACTTTCGAAGATATAGCTCATGAAAGTTAGGGTTTTTTACTAACCCTGTAATCAATCTCAAATGATTCATTTTGGTAATTTCTCTATTTTTTTTTTCTTAATGATGTTTCATATTGTGAAATTTGCAAAATAATGAGAAAATATAGCGAGTTTCATCTAGTAAAAATTTCATAGTTTGGATAATTTTGATTTCTAAGATGTAGTTTGTGGAAGATAGGGTTATTTGACTAGTCCTATAACTAGTCTCTAACATGTGTTCTGGGTAAAATAGTCATATATGCTTTAGTGAGGATCCAAATTCAGTGCCACCAGTTGCATTTGAAAGAGGAAATTTGAAGGTATTTCTGGTACAAATTTCAAAATAAAGTATTAAATATTAGACATGTGATATTCTGTACAATTTCTCTCTCCCTACAAGGTAAAAAAATAACAAGTTTGGGAAAGTTACCATAACTTTCAATTGGAACATAAAATTTTAGTCAGACCCATGGAATTCTAGAGAAGACACACCATAGTACTATAGACCAAAATTTCATACTTGGAAGGAAAAAAATTAAAAAATACATTAGAAGAAGGTCAGTCAGAAGGACAAACTCCAACTCAGGGTTTTCAAAGGTAAAGTTCACTTACAACTATCATAACTTTTGATTAGGATGTCTGATTGAGTTGATTCAAAATCCATTGGAAAGAGAAAACATAGAATATTATATTGGACCAAGTATTATAACTATTTGAGAACATTATTATTAATATTTTGACGTTGTAAGTTGAATATTTGGGTTAGACCTCAATTAAGAATCAATGGAAATACCCCATTTTTATGGAGATGAAGATAAATATGGAGCCAATCCTATGGAATGGTCGAGGTTGGTAAAGGAATATGGCATGAATCTTTCAGAGGTAGGAAGATATTTTTTTGCTGAAGCTTGGAAGTGGTGGTAGAGTATTGATAAGGATACTAGATGGAATTTCACATCGGAAGAAATTGAAAAACTCTTCTCAGATAAATCGATTAGGTATACAAAAATGAAGGAAATATATAGAATTCAAGATGAGTTGAAAGAAGTAAAAGAAGAGATCAAGAACAAGGGTGATAAGATACATAATATATGAGACCTTAATTAATTACTCATTAAGGAGGTTTTTTAAGAACCAAACATCAATATAGCATAGAAAAACCTCAGGAAAAGTACTCAACGCCTTGAAAAAGAGATAATTCCAGATAATAAGCCTCTTCGAGGGGGAAACCTCCTTTTACCTCACTTAAATGTTCAAGTACAAGATGATTCAAAATGAAAATGTCTCCTTGGTATATATAGGAGACTAGGAGGTATAATTACAACTAATGGCCTAAAGATGACATAAATAAAATAACATTACTAATATAATATGCCCCAATTAAGGGGTAATGAGCCAATATTAGGGCTTAACATGCCCCTCCCCTTGAGACAAGTGTTGTCCGCAACACTTGAGTAACTCTGGATGCTTTTGTATAAAAGACTCATCTTCCCAAGTGGAATCTTCAGCCAGTAGTTTCCTCCATTTAATGAGATACTCTGAAATGGATCTATTCCTCAGTTGGTGAATTCTTGTTTCAGTGATGGCTTCAGGCTCCAATATGATTTTTCCTTCCTCGTCAAGTTCTGGCAATATAGTTTGAACTGGGATCTTGTCACCTATAACCTTCTTTAAGCATGAAACATGGAAAACTGGGTGTACTCGTGAAGATGCGAGTAGCTCCAATTTGTATGCCGTAGTACCAATCTTTTGCAACACCTTATAAGGTCCATAGCACTTTGGTGATAATTTATTATTCTTCTTGGCTTGCTTGAGGAACATCTATTTGTATGGTTGTAGTATTAAAAACACCCAATCCCCTACTTCAAAACTTCTTTCACTACGATGTTGATCTGCTTGTTGTTTCATGCAATTCTGTGCCATGGTCAGGTTGTCCTTTAAGATTTGGATAATTTGTTGTTGATTCTCGTTGTGATCTTCCACTTCTTGAACCTTAGATTTTTCTCTTAGAGAAGAAGTGATGGAAAGAGGGTGGTATCCATAAAGTGCCATAAATGGTGTCATTTTTGTTGCAGTATGAAAGGAAGTGTTATACCACCATTCTGCCAAGGGTAATCATTTGAACCATTATGTTTGTTTATTAGAGACAAAGCAACGAAGGTAGCCTTCCAGACATTTGTTCACTATCTTGGTTTGTCCATTAGATTGAGGATGATAGGATGAGCTATGAGCCAATTGAGTACCCAAAAAAGAAAATAATTCTGTCCAAAAATGTCCAGTGAAGATGGGATCTCTGTCACTTACAATAATCTTTGGGCTGCCATGTAGCTTTTGAACTGTCTCCATGAATGCGGTGGCAA
>JASDQU010738041.1:1985-104657 GCA_032191745.1 Picea mariana | reverse complement strand
ATGGGATTCCATATAAACATGTAGTTGCAGGGCCACTCAGAGGTGGTTTGGGTTCAGACTGCTTTTGGGCCTGAAATCCATCACATTTCACCACATAATATTTTTTCCATACCATGGTTTCCATTGCGGGACTGCTCAAGAAAAATATCGCTCGATCTTTTTGCATCCCCGCAATAGACTATGGTTGTTGATTTGGTCACGATCTGAGATCTGGGTGCACTAGATAGATTTGGTACCACCACCAAGCTTACTCGCCCACCAACTTTAGGATCTACCAAAAGTGTGCTTTGGGGTGGGGCACTACTTTCAGTGTTGAACAATAACACCTCCCGGAGGATGATCTGATGCAAGGATGATTTTAGGGGCTAAATTTCGCTCATGGGCTACTTTTCCATGGTTTTTCCAAAAATGAGATTCGCTATTTTAAAAATGATTCGCCCAAATTCTATAGGATAAAATTATTTTACCTTAAAAATCGCCAAAACTTTATAAAAAATATATAAAATCCTTAGAAATTTGAATATTTTTACAAAAATATCGCCAGTCATTTATAGTTGTCATATGAAGATTAGTAAGATTCGCCAAGGTTTCTACATTTTAAAATAAATTTCCATCCTTAAATTCTAACGTGGAGGCCAGATGTGATGCAGGAGCATCGCCTTCATAGTCATCAGCGCACACACAGAGGAGAGAAGAATGACATTTCAGCAAAGCCAAAAATTCAAATTGAGCATTAACTCATAATTTATTTGGGTTGTTGAAATATTTTGTTGACCAAATTTTAAAATCGTAACTTGTTTCTAAAGTATCTAAGGACTGTAAGAAATCGCAAACATGGAGTGTTGACTCTGTCTGATAGTAATTAGCAGTTATCATAATAGGACTAAGTAGGTAATAGTTTTAAGTAAGAATTGATAGATTTCAGGAACAGGACGAGAGAGCTTAGGGAGTCGGTCCTTAGAAAGTTATTTTTTTCTTTGTAAGAGTAGATCAGGATGGATAGAGTAGAATAGAACAAAGTAGAACAAAATAGCAGGAACACCATGTAATTTTTGTTTTTCAGTAATGAATAGAATAGACAAGAGATTGTCATATATCTGTGTTCATTTACTGTTTAAAGAAAAGTGTGTTGTATTCTATGTGATGTTCATATTTTCATTTTCATTTCCTGTTGAGAGTGGAGAGAATGACTGTATGATTCTATAACAAAACTGGATAATTTTCAGTTGTTTTTCTACTGAACCATGTATGCAAGGTTTGCATTCCCTAACGCAAGGTGTGCATTAACTAGATCTCATAATGATTCAGAGAGGGAGGTTCAGAGAAGAACAAGGAGACTTGATATTCCAAGTGCAAGGAGTTCACAAAACTTAGAGATGACTAAGTTCGAAGAAACAACAAAGAAGAATGCCGGAAGGGCATGAGGTATTTTCTTTTCAAGAAAATCCCTTCAAATCTGAGTTATTCAAAATACTCAAATGCAAGGTGTGTGTAGGAGTTCGAATATTTAAGGAGAAGAATCTCAGGAGGGAGTGTGTTTTCATTCACAGAGATCCAGCTAAAGAAGGACTGAATATTTAGTCCTTAACACTTAGAAGATTTCCTAAGTCTGGTAAGAAAAGTCGCAGAAGCTCAAGGGGGAGACCACAGTAACCGTCAGATCTGAATGCAGAGAGATGAGAGCCATTGGATCTAGAATAACGGTGAGGAGTTGAACAGACGGTGGAAATACTTCGAGAGGAAATGTCGATCTTCCGATAGCCATCAGATCTATGGAAGCAACATGAACCTTAGCTCCTTGTGCCCAAAGGAGGATTTTGGCATTCGACGTCTGGTGGAACAAGGGTGAAGTTCCTTTGGACTCACATGTTGCAAAATCCCGATGACTGTCATATTTCAAAAAAGAAACCCGTCAAGTAGGGAAGAGATCGAGAGTTGGGACACGTGATGAGTAGTCATTGTTTGGGAGAATCACCAAAAGAATCAATATTGTCCATCATGGAGAGGACAAGTGGCGATAAGATCTGATCGATTGGGGAATTGAACACTGGAGAACTCATGAGGAGAAGAGCAGAGGATTCATGCAAAGGAAAATCGGGAAATCATCCAGATCGTCCCTCGGGAAGAATAAGACAGAGGATCCTGATTGTTGGTCAAGGGGCAGTGGAGATCGTCGATCCAGTGTGAAAGGATTTCGGAGTTTCGACATTCAGGGAACTAAAGGTGAAGGACCTTTTGGTATCACAAATTGCGAAACCCCAAAGTGAAAAACCCCAACGCGCTCAAGGTTTGACCCTAGGTCATGGGACCATGTCAAATGGTGATCCACTAAGAGAGGTGTTAAAATAACGTGGGGTCCTTTCGGAGTTTAGAACTTTGGGAGTCGAGAGGTAGGAGAGCATGTTCGCTAGTTTTCTAAACCAAAAACTCTGATAGCCCTTTTGGTGTAGATGCATGGTCATGGGGCATGGTCATGTGAGGTAGGAGCTGAGAACCTTAAGCCGTCAGAGGTCAAGGATTCAATGGGTAAGAGAAGTGCTTTGCACTGTGACTCCTCGAGTCCTGAAAGTTGAAACACCCCTTGGGTGTAGGCCATGGTCATGGCATAGTGGTCATATGGAATAGGAGTAAGGGAAGAGGGCTAGTTCTTAGCTAGAGACCTCAATCGAGATTCGGGGATTTAAGTTGCAAAAGAATGATGAAAGTCGAGGTCATGGCGAATGGTCGCATGGACCAAGATTTAAGCACAGGTTAATCGTCATTAAGCTATTTTCAACATTCGGTGGTTGAAGAGATGAGGATTTCTCCCTCGAGAAATCCTGAATTGTGAAATGGGAAACACACATTATGGGTAAGGCCATGGTCATAAGGACGATCACATGAAGGGGGAGCTCGTGCTTGATGTTGGAGTCTTCACACGCGAGTTCTAAATAAGAGGACCCGTGGATCTGATTTACAGGGTTCTAGTCAGGACCCAAAAGAGTTGTTCCAGCTTAGAGTTAGAGGACGATCTAGTGACCGGGAGGTCGCAGACCCCACTGGGGTAGGGGGTTTGCATCAGGTGGTATCAAAGCCAAAGAAAAATATTTTAAGTTTGTTTGCAGAACAACAGACAAAATAAGAAGAGAGGAGGATTGATATCCTTCGTGGGAATTTCACTCTATTGGGAGGTGACACAATGAAGTCATGCTGCCAAGAAGGCGCAGAGCAAATGCAGATATGGAAGAAGAAATGAGGCGACTTAGAATGAGGTTGGACACCATGGAAACAAAATAGAGAAGGGCACCAGATACTGGTGATGTCAATGAAGCTGAGAGTGTAGAAGAGACTAAAGCTGGAGAAAATGTGGCAGAGGATGCTGCACAAGACCACTTGATAAAAGTTGTTTAAAAGATTAGGGCCAGAGCAAGGATAGAAGTACCTATGTACGAAGGTAATCTGGAAGTTGAAGAATTGCTAGATTGGATATGCGCCATGGATAAGCACTTCAATTATGAATATATCGAAGAGGAGAAAATGGTGAAGCATGCAGTGAAAAGATTGAAGGGTCATGCAGCATTATGGTGGGATGAAATGCAAGCCGAACGCAGAAGAAATGGTAAGAAGAAAATTAAAATCTAGGATAGGATGGTATCTAAGACGAAATCTAAATTTATCCCAAAGGATTACCATATCAATATTTACAAGAGGTTGCAGAACCTGAAATAGAGAGGCTTATCAGTGAAGGAGTACACTGAAGAGTTCTACAGACTAAACATCAGGGATGGACATAAGGAGAATGAAGATGAAAAGACAGCCAAATATATCAATGGGCTGAGATATGAAATCCAAGAAGAGTTCATCATGATGTCTGTCAGTACAGTCGAGGATTCTGATCAAGTAGCCTTGAAAGCTGAGTAAAAATTAGCCGGGAGGCAAAGTCAATGAAGCAAAGGCAGAAATTCGAGCCGAGGCAAAGGAACCAGTAGGGAGAAGTTCCAGAAGTCAAAGTTGGAAGATGATAAGCAACATAGCCACCAAGAGAAGGGAGGAAGCTCTAAAGAAGGACAACATGATGGACGAAGTTCTTTTCCCAGAGGTAGAGGAAGAGGAAGAGCCAGAGGAGGCATAGTTAAATGCTATACCTGTAGAAAGGAAGGGCACAAATCTTGGGAATGTCCCAATAGAAAAAGAGAAGGCGGAGAATCACACATTGCCGAAGCAAAGAAGGATGTGGAAGCAGAGACTGCAAAAGGAGGAAGAAGCCTCATGATGAGGAAAGTTCTTCTCAAACCAGAGAAGGAACCAGAAGAACTAGTTCAATGAACAATCCTGTTCAGAACTGCTTGCAAGACAAAAGACAAGGTTTGTAAGGTGATCATAGACAGTGGAAGCACGAATAATATAGTATCCAGAGAGATGGTGGAAAAGATGGAGTTGAAGACAACTACACATCCAAGGCCATACAAAGTATTGTGGCTGTAGAAAGGACATCAAGTTATGGTAAGTCAACAATGCCAAGTTGAGTTTAAAATAGGAGCTTAGAAAGATGAAATATTGTGTGATGTAATCCCTATGGATGTCTGTCATATTTTATTGGGAAGACAATGGAAATATGACCGGAAGGTTATTCATGATGAGAGGAAGAATACCTATACCCTAGAAAAGAATGGTAGGACACATATGTTGTTACCCATAGTAGACAAGGAGAAGGCAGAAGCTAGTTCAAGCATACTTCTCATGAGTGGGAAGGAGCTCTTAAAGGAGGTCAAGGAAGAGAGAGAGATGCATTTTGTTATTGTGAGGAAGCCTAGAGTGATCCTTACAAATACTTATGTAGAAGATTTGCCTATATAAATTCAAGAAATGTTAGAGAACTTTGCTGATATAGTTGTAGATGAGTTACCACACTCATTACCACCCATGAGGAGCATAAGCCATCACATTGACCTTATTCCAGGAGCTAGTTTTCCGAACAAAGCAGCTTATAGGTTGACACCTAGAGAGAATGAGGAAGTCAAGAATCAAGTCCAGGAGTTGTTGGATAAAGGGTTAGTCATGGAAATCCTAATCCCATGTGCAGTACCGACTGTATTAAGCCCAAAGAAAGATGGAGGATGGAGAATGTGCACAGATTCTCGAGCCATCAACAAGATAACCATTAGGTACAAATTTCCTTTACCAAGGATGGATGATTTGATGGACTGCCTGAGTGGCGCAAGCTATTTTTCCAAGATAGACTTGAAGAGTGGATAATAAGAATGAGAGAAGGAGATGAATGGAAAACAACATTCAAGACAAATGAAGGATTATTTGAATGGTTGGTCATGTCGTTTGGGTTGACAAATGCACCAAGCACATTCATGAGACCGATGAATGAAGTGTTGAAAGGCTTAATTGGAAAAATTTTCATAGTATATCTAGATAACATACTAATCTTCAGCAAAACAAAAGGAGAATACTCAAGACATTTAACCGCAATGATGGAAAGGTTACAGCGAGAGCAATTGCTGATAAATCTGAAGAAATGTTATTTTATGAAGAAGGAGCTCATATATTTGGGATTCGTAATCTCTTCGAATGAATTGAAGATTGACCCAAAGAAGGTGAGAGCAATTAGAGAATGGCCATCACCAAGAAGCCTATTTGAAGTACGAAGTTTTCATGGGTTAGTGAGATTTTATAGGAAATTTATCAAAAATTTCAATGGCATATGTGCACCCATGTTGGATACTGTGAAGAAGAAACACAAGTCCTTTAGTTGGATAGAGGAAGCTGAAAAAGGTTTCAAAGTGTTGAAAGAGAATATCACAGAGAAACTAATTCTGGTCCTACCAGATTTTGGAAAAACATTTCAGGTGAGATGTGACGCAAGTGGATTAGCTATTGGAGCAGTCTTGAGCTAGGACAATAAGCCAGTTGCTTATTTCACTGATAAAATGAATGACGCCAATAAAAATTATTCCACGTATGACAAGGAATTTTATGCATTGATTCAAGCTTTAAAAAAATGGAGACATTATTTAATTTCTAAAGAATTTGTCTTGTATAGTGATAATCATGCTTTGCAATTTATTACTAGGCAAGAAAAGTTGAATCAAAAACATGCAAAATGGGTAGAATTCATGTAGAATTTTACTTTTGTTATTAAACACATTGTTGGAACTACTAAAAAAGTTGCATATTATTTGAGAAGAAGAAGTTTGATTGTACAGGAATTCCAAGTGGAGACATTGGGGTTTGAACACCTCAAGGAGATGTATACATAAGATGCAGATTTTAAGGGAGCGTATGAGGCATGCAAGAATCCTTTATTGGGAGAAAAAAGCCCATGGAATGAATATTTAATTCAGGATGGATTACTATTCAAGGGGAGCCAATTATGTATTCCAAAGTGCTCAATGAGAGACAACCTACTGAAAGAAAAACACAGTGGAGGTTTAGCTGAACACTTTGGTCACAACAAGACGTTTGCACAATTGAGCAATTCGTATTATTGGTCGAGCATGAAAAAAGAAGTGAAGAAGTTCGTAAACAAATCTAGATTTTGTTAGTATGCAAAGGGAAGACAAAAAAATACTAGTTTGTATCAACCATTTCCAATTCCAGAGAGACCGTGGGATGCAATCAGCATGGATTTTGTTTTGGGATTGCCTAGAACTTAGAGTGGAAACGATTCCATATTTGTTGTGGTGGATAGATTCTCAAAAATGGCACATTTCATACCATGCTAGAAGACAAGTGATGCCACACACATTGCCAATTTGTTTTTCAGAGAAGTAGTGAGACTACATGGATTGCCGAGGAGCATAGTTTTAGACATGGACACCAAATTTGTGGGACATTTTTGGAGGACTCTATGGAAAAGACTGGGGATGAACTTATCATTTAGTTCATCATATCACACTTAGACAGATGGGAAAACTGAAGTAGTAAACAAAAGTCTGGGAAACCTACTGAGGAGTTTAGTCACCGAGCAAGGAAGACAATGGGATCAAATTCTGGCGCAGGCAAAATTTGCATTCAACAATTCAATGAATAGGAGCACAGGGAAGAGTCCATTCGAAATTTTGTATGGTATACAACCAAGAGGGATTGTCGAATTAAGATATTTGAGCCAAGATGAGTTCAAAAGCACTGGAGCAGAGGATTTTCTAGCAGAAATGCAAAAACTCCATGACAGAGTCAAAGAGAAGCTACAGGAAAACAATCAGAAATACAAGAGAAAAGTTGACCAGAGAAGAAGAGAAATTCAATTTGAAGTTGGGGATGAATTTTTAGCTCATTTGAGAAAAGAGAGATTCCCAAGGGAACGTACAACAAATTGAAGATGAAAAATATTGGGCCATGCAGAATTCTCAGAAAATTCTCAACCAATGCTTATGATATTGAGTTGTCAGACAACGTTGGGATATCACCGATATTCAATGCTGCAGACCTAAATCCTTACCAGAGGAATGAAGCAGGAGAGGTGGATGATCATAAATAAATTTAGTGGGAAGAGAAATTTCCCACAGAAAAAATACCTCAGATGGAGAAAATCATTGAACAGAGAGATGGAAAGAAAACCAGGAGGAAAACATATCCTGAGTACTTAGTGAAGTGGAAATATCATCCAAGGGAAGATGCAAGTTGGGTCATAGAACCTGATATTTTGAAGCATGGAATGATAGTGCAGGAGCTCATGGACAGGAGTCCATGAAATTTTTTGACCAGAGGAGTATGATGCAGGAGCATCACCTTCACAGTCATCAGTGCACATGTGGAGGAGAGAAGAATGACTTTTCAGCAAAGCCAGAAATTCAAATTGAGCATTAACTCAGAATTTATTTGGGTTGTTGAGATATTTTGTTGAGCAAATTTTAAAATTGTAACTTGTTTCTAAAGTCTCTAAGGACTGTAAGAAATCACAGACATGGAGTGTTCACTCTATCTGATAGTAATTAGAAGTTATTGTAATAGGACTGAGTAGGTAATAGTTTTAAGTCTGAATTGATAGATTTCAGGAACAAGACGAGAGAGCTCAGAGAGCCGGTCCTTAGAAAACGTTTTTTTTCATTGTAAGAGTAGATCAGGATGGATAGAGTAGAACAGAATAACAGGAACATCATGTAATTTTCGTTTTTCAGTAATGAATAGAACAAACAGGAGATTGTCATATATCTATGTTCATTTACTATTTAAAGAAAAGTGTGTTGTATTATGTGTGATGTTCATATTTTCATTTTCATTTCCTATTGAGAGTGGAGAGAATGACTATACGATTCTATAATGAAACTGGATAAGTTTCAGTTTTTTTTCTATTGAATTGTGTATGCAAGGTGTGCATTCCCTAATGCAAGGTGTGCGTTAACTGGATATCGGAACAATTCAGAGAGGGAGGTTTAGAGAAGAACAAGGAGACTTGATATTCCAGGTGCAAGGAGTGCACAAAACTTAGAGCCGACTAAGTTTGAAGCAACAACAAAGAAGAACGTTGGGAGAGCGTGAGGTATTTTCTTTTCAAGAAAATCCCTTTGAATTTGAGTTATTTGAAATCCTTTAACACAAGGTGTGCATAGGAGTTCTAATCTTTAAGGAGAAGAAGCTCAGGAGGGAGTGCGTTTTCATTTACAGAGATGCAGCTGAAGAAGGATTGAAGATTTAGTCCTTGACACTTAAAATATTTCCTAAGTCTAGGAAGAAAAGTCACAGAAGCTCGGGGGGGAGACCACAGTAACCGTCAGATATGAATGCAGAGAGCCGATAGTCGTTGGCTCTAGAAGAATGACAAGGAGTTGAATGGATGGTGGAAATACTTCGAGAGGAAGTGTCGATCTTCTGATAGTCATCAGATCCGTGGAAGCAGTGCAAACCTTAGTGCCTTGTGCCCAAAGGAGGATTTCGGCATTCGGCATCTGGTGGAACAAGGGTGAAGTTCCTTTGGACTCACATGTTGCAAAATCCCGATGACCGTCAGAATTCACGGAAGACACCCGTCAAGTAGGGAAGAGATCGAGAGTTGGGACATGTGGTGAGTAGTCGGTGTTTGGGAGAATCACCGAAAGAATCAAGACCATCCATTGTGGAGAGGACAGGTGGCGACAAGATCTGATCGACCAGGGAATTGAACATCGGGGAACTCATGAGGAGAAGAGCGGAGGATTCACAAAAAGGAAAATCGTGAAATCATATAGACTATCCCTCGGGAAGAATAAGATAGAGGATCGTGACTGTTGGTCAAGGGGCAACGGAGATCATCGATCTAGTGTGAAAGGATTTTGGAGTTTTGGCATTTGGGCAATTGAAGGTGCAGGACTTTTTGGTCTCGCAAGTTGTGAAACCCCGAAGTGTGAAACCCCGACGCACTCAAGGTTTGACCCTAGGTCACGGGACCGGGTCATATGGTGATCCACTAAGGGAGGCGTTAACAAAACATGGGTTCCTTTCAGAGCTCGAAACTTTGGGAGTCGAGAGGTAGGAGAGCATGTTCGCTGGTTTGCTGAACTGTGAACTCCGATAGTCCTTTTAGTGTAGACGCATGGTCACAGGGCGTGGCCACGTGAGGTAGGAGCTAAGAACCTTAAGCCATCGGAGGTCAGGGATTCAAAGGGTAAGAGAAGTGCTTTGCACCGTGACTCCTCGAGTCGCGAAAGCTGAAACACCCCTTGGGTGTAGGCCATGGTCACGGCATAGTGGTCGTATGGAAGAGGAGTAAGGGAAGAGGGATAGCGCTTAGCTAGAACCCCCAATCGGGATTCAGGGATTCAAGTTGCAAAAGAACAGGATGCTTGACTGTACAAGTCCTGATCTATGAAAATATATTTTTGGTTTAGTGCGAGGTCACGGCGAATGGTCACATGGACCGAGATTTAAGCACAGGTTAATCATTGTTAATATCTTTTTGGCATTCGGTGGTTGAAGAAATGAGGATTTCTCCCTCGATAAATCCTGAATCATGAAATGTCAAACATGCCTTATGGGTAAGGCTGTGGTCATAAGGATGATCACGTGAAGGGGGAGCTCGTGCTTGATGATGGAGTCTTCACACGCGAGTTCTAAACAAGAGGACCTATGGATCTAATTTACAGGGTTCTAGTGAGGACTTGAAAGAGCTGTTCCATCTTGGAGTTAGAGGATGATCCAGTGACCGGGAGGTCACGAACCCCACTGGGGTAGGGGGTTTGCATCAATATGTTACCATGTTGATGTGTTGCAGATGGAGAGGTAGCATGTGTCACTTGAAAATAGGTTGGAGGTGTGTCTGAGAATACTTGAAAAGAGGGCCATGTGTCAAAACCATAAGGGTGTCACGTGTATGTGCTGATAGTTGACATGCATTTGGCTCTCCAGGACTCAGGGGCTAGCTCATGTTTACCTGCTGTACTTTTACCCGAAGCTATGGATCTGGCGACACATGACTCTTTGATTTGGATGACTGAGATCCACTATGGGTCTCCGGGCTTTGGGAGAATCAAAACTCAAACCTGGGCTTCCAAGTTATTTTACCCAAAGCCATGGATATGATGATGCATGTCTTCTTGAATGGATGACTGAGATCCACTCCGGGTCTCCGGGCTCCGGGAGAATCAAAACTCAAACCTGGGCTTCCAAGTGATTTTACCCAGAGCCATGGATTTTATGATGCATGGACCTCCTGAGATCGACGACTGAGATCTCTTTGTGGCTCCGAGCTTTGGACTTCTCAATAGTCAAAATTTACTTACCCCAAGCAAATCCACTGAAGTTAGGGATCTGACGATGCATGGCTCTTGGATTTGGATGGTCGAGATCCACTCTGGGTCTCCGAAATCCAAGAAAATCAAATCTCAAACTTATTTTTCCTTCTGTGTTTTCACCCGGAGCTATGGATCTGATGACACATGGCTATTGCTAATCAACGACTCAGATTCACTCCAGGCCTTCGACCACTTCGACACTTTAGGCACTTCGGGCCTTTGGGACCTTGGGGAGGCACTACCGCTAAGATCAATGGATCTGTGTTGATTTTGATATCAATGGTCCACGATTTCTTTGAGAGTTCAGGCTTCGTCTCTCTAGACGTTTTATGAACTTCTCACTTTGAAACTCCCGAAGCTCATTTCTCCGAACACTTGGATCATATGCCACCTATCCCCATCAAGATCAATGGATCATGCTCGCTTGCCTCTGGTATTTTGAACTTCTACTCTGGTGCTATACTTCACGCGACTTTCAACTTCTGAATGCCCATGAGTCACTGATTTGAACTACTCCTAGAATCCCCCCTGCTGAAAGATTAATTGCCTGCTTCTTTTAAGCCTGAAATGGGCTGCTTTGTATGTCGCCCTTTGTGTCAATGGTTGCGGCCTGCACGATCAAGAATCTAGATGATTGGTTGAGGGCTGGAAAAATAGAAGGATTAGTGAAAGAAGTAAAGAAGATGATTTCCTAAACAAAAAGGGGTAAACAAAAATGACTTTGCCGGATGAAGGGGAAAATTTAAGGACATGGCTTGCGAAAGAGAGAAAAACAGGGTATGAGCATAGACTCAGGTATAAACCACCAACTCACAGGACTCTAAAAAGTTCATTTGATAACACATCTTTTTGGCATATAAAAGGAGGTTTTTGGGTCCCATTTCACATATAGACATAAGAACAATGAAACTCTGCCATATTTCACATCTCCTCCTTGCCCAAGTTATTGCTTCCCCTTTTGTGAGAATTGCCTCAGCATTCCCTGATTTGCCCATTCTTCCTCCATCAGAACCCATTCACTTCCCAAGAAGCGATCAAAAGATTGAGAGGATAATCTTATACAAAGGTGCACTTGGAGCTTGGTGAAGAGGAGCCCAAACTAGGTTCGTGGACGATAATCGACTTTGATTGTAAAGGTATAATCATTGTGTTATTAATAAAATAATTATTTTTCCTGGCCCAGATGATGGTGGCTTAAATGCTTGTATTGATTTGTGTTTTGACATTCTAACATCTAACCCTAACTTGTATATTGACTAGCATGATTTTTGTTCTTTTTTTGTCAATATTTGGATGCAGGTCATCCCTGGGAGGAGGCTTGTAGACAACAAAACTTCCAAGCGCGAGGAGGTCATCACTAGATGTGGGATTTGAGGTATATTTACCCAATATCCTTTGTATTGCCTTCTTCATATGCGTTTTGGTATATTTGGGGTAGTTAGATAATTAATTGAGTTTTAGATGGTTAATCGATCTGCCTAAATTTTGAACCCTGGTGTAGTCATAGGGGGGGTTTCCCGCTAGTAGAACTAGCGACCATACTAGGGAAGCCTCTAGGGGTTTTTAGGGGATTTTGGGTTGTCTAATTGGTTTTTTTACCTTTCGAGTTTCTGTTGAGTCTTCTGAGTCTTTTAAGGGATTTTGGTCACCTTCAGGTGCCATACCATTTATCCCTTCCCTATAAGACTACCTGTCTCTTTCTTGTTTTAAAAGAATTATAGAGGTGTACACGCCCTTCTTTGATACAACCCATGTACGTACACTCCCTGCTTAGTAAACAACCCGCATACATACGTAGGCTACTGAAGCAACAATAGTGTCTCTGGTTCATGATTTGTTTTGAAAAAGAGGCATCCAACCTCTTTCTTTATTGAGGTTTATACTTCTCAGGGTTTCCTATTGTAGTTCAGAGTCTCTGTTTTTACAATCATAGCTTGGGTTAGAACTCAGTTTACTTATCTTTTTGAAGTTCCTTGTGTTTACTTCTGAAAGGGTTTTAAGGAAGTCTTTTGAATGATTGATTTGCCTTCTTGGTTTCTTTAGTGATTCCCTGCGATTCGTAGTCGGTTGAAGATCTGTTTCAGTCTTGTCTTGGTGTTCTTTTTACCCCTTTCATTTTCTTTGAAAAAAGAGAAAAAAAAGATTTATTTCGGTTTTTTCTGTTTGAAGCAATTTCAAAAAAAGGATTTTTCATTTTCAGTTTGGTAAAGTAGTTGGAGTTAGTTATTTTACTAGATAGGAAAAAGAGTTCATTTTTTAAGTTCTTTACTGATTTCTTGAAAAATAAGTATCTTGTAGTCAAGCAGAATTTTGTTTTAGGTTTTATTTTTAAAGATCTTGAAAAAAAGTTAGTTAAAGAAAAGTTGGTTACAAAGAGTTAGTTGTAAATCTTTACATTTTATTAGAAGTAATTTTTCTTAAGTTTTGTCTTTTTCTCCTCTCTTTGTCTCTTATAATATCACTAGTTTCACCATCATATACCATGATTAAATCAAGCCATTAAAATGAACTCTAAATCTAAAATTAATTAGAATTTTTATGTTTGTAGGGTCAACCAACTAGTTTAGGATTAGGGCCTTGAATTAGGTTGTAGAGGAAACTATTCAAGACCATTAAATAAACATTAGATTCAAAGTTAGGGAGTGTTAAATTCTAGTGATGTGAAAGTTATCTGGGACCCCCCTCTAACACAGGGGATAAACATGAGGTCGTGTGGGGAAAGGCATCGGAGATAACCCCTCCAAAGTTAGACTAAACATAGTGGGGAACACATATTGAGGATCTATCATGGGAATTCTACCGAATGCATTTTCCTACAGAGATTTGTGGACCTCGAATCCATTCGAGATCCTCTGTTGACTTCCAGACCACTTTATTTTGATACCATCGATAGGCTTCATACTTATTGTCCTTCTCATTGCAATCTTCCTGACTATCAATTGTACCTACCTGGTGACTATTTGTGAGCTGGAAACTTAGTTGCCCATATTCTATGGACTTACACAGGTGACTGCGGGGGTACACCACGGTACCTAGGGCAGACGTCGGGTCACACTTTGTAAAGTATACCTAGAGGTTTCTTTCATGTTCCAATTGCACTTGCACCAGTAAGTTTCTCTAGTGTTGGCTAGCGTAACTGTTCTTCCTACTAAATAGTTGTTTTCTTGATTTATCTTATAGGAATTTTTCAAGTGTTTTCTTGGTTTTAAATGCTAGTTAAGCCTTACTGTGTCATTGATATTTTCACAAAGTGGAAGATCAAGAGTTCTATTGGTCGTGAAGGCTTCAGGGCTTTCCACTGGTTTCTTTAGAGCCACCCCCTCCACCGTTATGACAAAGACTTGACCAACAAGGGTCATTCAAAGCGATCGGGCCACAGGAAACTATGCCTGAGCCTACTCCAAGAGGAGATTATTCGAATCTAGAGGAACCTGTTGTTTCTAACCTTGGAATGGAATTTCTCGATCCAGACAACACCCTGATCATTGAATTTTTAGGGCCAATCTTAGTAGAAGCTATCCCCCCTAAGGTGACACCTGCTAAGTGACATATATGCTTACAAGCAACCATTGAAGAAAATGTTGCTACTTCTTCAGGGATTCCTCACACTCCCTCTTCGACTACTACTATAGTGGGTATGTCTCATCCTAAACCACCTTTGCCAGTCCGGACCACAGTGATCTCAACTCCCTCTACCTCGAGTAGTGGTCCTATACCATCATCGGTTGCAACCACTGCTCTGTTTATGTAGAGTGTGATGGGGCCTCCATTTTCATATGGGATGCCCAGCTTCGATTCGAACTCATTCCTTACCTACTCCACCTAATAGACCATGGGTCTGGGGGTAGTGAGCTCAAACGCTATCATGCAAGGGTATACTAGGGGCATTTCAGTCCCCTTCAATGTTATCCCTTATGGTGGGGGTCATATAACTCCTTCGTCCCCCTTGTTTGGTGGTGCTTTTCAGCAGCCCATCGGGCCAAATGCTAACTACAACTTGTTTAGAGAAGAAATTTTAGAACCTTCATCTTACAATACGTTGGTGGGATCCATGCCATTCTCTTTGTTCGACATGTTTTGGAATAAATCCTTTACTTTGGCTACCGTCTCGGTTGGGGGCAACCCCATTTTTCGACAATAGAATTCTGTGTAGGGTACTATTCCTACACAGGGGGAAAGTACATGAGTTTTCTCCTCACAAGGAATTTGGAATCCTTGGCAGGGACTAGTTCCCTCACAAGGGATGTCGTTCGTGGGCAACCCCTTCCATGGTCAATGGGCCCTCGAGCAGGGTTCAATACCTATGTGTGTCAATAGACTGGGGGCATCCCCTTCCAAAATCCTTAGAACACAATGCAGGGAGAAATCCTTTCCCAACACATGTCATCCAATTACAGGAGTCAATCGATGATATACTAGCAAACATAGTTTCCTACGTTGGTCAAGGCCATGGTTTCTACCAGAACCTTGGCCAGCAATCCAACTTTTCCTGGCAACTTGGTGCCAGTCAAAATCCAGGACCCCTTTTTCTTGTACATAGTACTCAACCCAAACTACAATTTCTAGCAACGCTGCATCTGCCAGACTTGTCAAGGTTGCTCAATGACCCAATTTGTCATGATTTTCATTGGCCTCCCATGCCAACTAAGTTTCCCTCCGATATTCCAAAATTCGAAGGCAATCCTAGTGAAGACCCAGGTGATCACGTGACAAATTTCCACTTATGGTGCTCATCCAACTCACTACGAGACTACTCCATACAGTTGAGCCTGTTTCAATGCAATCTTATCGGGGGTGCCGAGAAATGGTATATTGAGCTCGTTCGCTCGATGTATTCTTTCTTTAATGACTTGGCAATGTTTTTTCTAAACTATTTCCAGCTACCCATGAGATATGATGCCGCCACTAAGTTGTTGGCCAAATTCGAGTAGACTAAGGCCAACCATATCTACGATAACATCCGAGAATGGTGGCGTCGAAAGAGATTGATTAAGGTACAAGTCCCACTGGATTTCTTGCTGGAGTGGTTCCTGTAGTCATTGGTACTAGTTGTATCCAAGTATGTTGCAACTTCGAGAGTGTTTTTAGAGGAGGAGGTGATAATGAAAGGGAAACAACTCGAACTGGTTTACTCTCAGTCTAACTTGCTCTATGATATTTTTCCATATGCTCCAAGGTCCATCCTCGACAAGGCCAAAAAAAAGTCTACACCCCATGCTGATGGTATTGTGGGCTTAGCACAAGGAAAGTCCACTCATTTGTTGTCAAATCAATTGCAACAATTTTTTATACAACAGACGACGGCTAGCCAGACCTCCGGTTCAACTGTTCCCCCTACCCAAACGTCGGACATAGATAGTGTGCAATCGATGAACCTAAAGGAAAACCAACATCCTGAAGGAAATAAAAAACAATGGAACAAGAAGGGTAAAGGGGAAAAAAAGGATAATAATAATGTTGGAAGGGGAAAAAAAAAGAAGAGAAAGTTGAAGTATCTATGTAACCTTTGCACGAAAGACCACCTGACTCACCTGTTCTCTCGACTTGTGGAGGCTCAGAAGCTATTGGTGCAGCAACATCCTGCTATGCTGATGAACCCATTTCCACATGGGAAAAACATGGCACAAGCCTCAACATCCTCGAGCACAGAAGGGAGCAGTTAGGGACCCCCCACATCTTCTAGTAATACCTTGGCTGCAGATATTTACATGTTGAAAGGTGACGCTCACATAGTGACCAGGGCACGAGATTACGAAATGCCGAAATTGGACGAAAAGGGTAAATAAGCCACAAACCCACCGGTTCCTCTCCATATTAAGAAGACGATGGGAGAAGCAATGACACACATTCCCAAAGGTGCATTCAAGAAAGCTTCTCATAATCTAAATGTGAGGGTTGCCCAAAACTACTATGTTGTGGAATATTTGGCACAAACCCATTGCACGATGTCTGCTTTGGAAGTCCTCCAAAGATGCCCTTCATAAAGAAAGGCCCCGTTATCCACCTTGGGATCTACATAGACTTGTAACTTGAGAGAAATCATTCTCGATCCAACCGAATTGAAACCTCATCTTCCTTACCACGTTTTGTTTCAGATAGTAGTGGCTTACACCACAAAATATTTTACACAGAATATCTTCCGCACGGTGGTTGATGAGGGCACCTTGACTTGCGTGATGTTGTTGGCATGTTGGAAGCCCATTGGCCAACCCATTTTTTCTCCATCATCTACATTGCTTACAACATTTTATGGTCATTCGTTCAGACCACATGGAATCTATTAGCGCTGAAAGTCACACTTTGACTACTAAAGTGTAATCTCAGCACCCATCAGAATTTAAAATCTAATTTTGGTTTTGAATAGGTGGATCATCAAGATGGAGAAAGAAAGGGAGAGGGAAACAAACTACAGATCAGTAGGCTACACCAATGGGCAATGGAGACATAAACATTCTACTCATTGAAGGCACAAAAGATGCTCAACAAAGAGAAAGATTATATGATGATAGGTGGAAGAATGAAGAAGGAAAACATAACATAGAATGTTCACTAAACAAAGATCCTCTCAATTTAATGAATCAACAAATACTTGAATATAAACAATGACTGATGGGAAAAATACAACAGATCCTCTACTTCTTAGGGATCCATAAATCATTGACAGCCTTTGATCCTCAAATCTAAAATATATTCAAATAAGAAGAAATATAAACAAAAGAGTTACAATCTGAAATCATAGCTCTCATGAGTCTCCAATAACAGTAATGCTTACAATCATAAAATGCCCACAGGCTTACAAATGAACACACATAGGAAAACTGCCTACTCCTACTCTCTCTAGCCTTTCTTGGCTCATGAATCCCCCTCTCCAAGATATCTTGTTGGCATAGGGGCAGACCCATGATTCAACGCTACAACATTGCACCAACAAAAGCCTAACTACCGACCCTTTCGGCAGCACCTGCGAAACATATGAAGTCTCACTTGAGGTAGTGGCGGGGGTGGTTGTAGGACTCAAGTGTCTACAACCTTAGCTGGGACACAGATCTGTGATTATAATACTTGATAGAGCACTTAGCACTATTAGTTCATCATTGTTTAACCAATATTTACTTTGCAGGGAAAACAGAGCATCACAACATTCACTCTGACCTACTGTATTTAAACACTTAGCATACACAATTAGATCAGATCTAGAAGATTCAAGCACTAAGCCTATTTACCTATGTCATATCTAACATCCAGATTCATCATAAGCACAAAGCATAAACAAATCTATCTATCTATCTCAAAGCACTTAGCAACAAAAGACACAAACATATCAGAACATCGCACAAAGTAGAATAACACAGTATTTACGTGGTTCACCCCCACCCTGGGGCTACATCCACCAACTCTTCTTATTTATTATCTTCTTCAAGGGGTTACATGCACAGAGCCTCAAAACCCTACTCCACATAGGACAAAAGATTTGTGCAGCTCGCTAGATCCTTCTTCCTTGTGTTGCAACACAAAGCACTCCACAATCCTTTACAACCTCTTGCACTTAGCTCTGCAAACTTCTCACAATATGCACAGAGCATTTACAAATCATAGATCTAGAACTTATCTTATCAGCCTCTCTTCATATATATCTCTTACATTTCCTAGACATCTATTTATACTTTATAAAATAGGCCTAAACATGGGTAAACCCATGGGCCGACATCCCATACCCATTACATATTCCCACATCCAAAAAAGGATCCAAAACAGGGTTGAGATCCTGCGATCTCCGCTTCGACTTGCACTCCTTCTTCGACAGGCTATCGAATTCCCAAAAATAGGTCAACATGACCAATAATCTCCCAAAACTTGGTCAAGGTCCAACAGGCCCCCAACACTCACATGTGACTCGTCCCGAGTCACTTTGGTCTGACTAGCTCTACTTCAAATGCCTCAAACTTGGATCAATATGCTTTGACTTGATGATGTGCGATGACCTCTTGTTCTACAATCTCTTGGATGACTACATCGTTGATAGGTCCTTCTAGATGTTGTTCAGCTATAGTGGAAATCTCCTCTAGCTTTTCTCCTTGGCTTTCTACCTCTGTACATAATTGATAAGACTGGTCTTGTACTGGTTCGAGTTTCTGAGTTATCTCCATAATTCTGCTTTGGATAGTTTGGATCTGCTACTGGGCGGTCCACTGTTCATGGGATCACTTCATTCATTCCATAGTTGATAGGGGCTTTAGCTACGCCTGTATCTTCTCATCTTGGTACTTCGCCTCTTGGAGCTACAACTCTAGTGCTTTTAATTCTGGGCTCTCAGTGAATCATTCATATGTTAGGGCACTGTGATCAATGAACTGCTTACATTCTAGGGTAAGAGCCTTTAGCCTTTCAACTTCGCTCCTGGCAGTTGCTCCTCTTTCGTCTTTGACATCTTGTGGGGTCTCGGGTACAGTGCGTAGCTCCAAATTTTGTATGCGTTGTTGTAGCTACTGGATCACTTCTTCAAGATGTGCTACTTACTTGGGAACTTGATCTTCTACTTTTACTTCGATGACTGTCACAGAGTGAAGTGCTCTGTTGGCTACTTCTTTTACTTCGATTTTCTCCGCTAGAAACTAGTCCTTTTCTTGTTGTAGCTGTGCTTTTTCTTCGTTAAACTTTGCTTGGAGGGAAATCTTTTCTCATTCTATAGCACTGTGTTTCTCTACAAGTACTCCCTACACTTGTACCAAATCTTGGGTGGCTTGCATTGTTTCTTCTTTCACTTTTCGAAGGCAAGCTTCGACTATATCAACGAGGCGGTGGAGTTGAGATGGCTCATCTCCCATGTCTAGCTCTCCCGACGCAGTGGAGACTGTGCGACTAGACTGTAAGGCCTGTTTTACTCCTCAGAGTTCAGTCTCAATCTGATCATACATCTCTTCTTTCTTTACTGCTTGTTTCTCAGCTATTTCTATTGAAACATAGTTCAGAGCTACTATGAGGAAGTCAAATTCATCCGAGGTGAGAACCGTCTGCATATTTGTCATGAAGGCCTTTGATTTCTTCTGGGAGGAAGGTTTTGGAGGTGAACCTTTCCTCTTATTTAGGGGATCAGCCTCATCTCCCTACTTCTTCTCAACTTCTTTGTCACCTAACTCTTCATCATCACCTCCTTGCTCTAGTGAGATGGAAGAAGTCTTCACCGATGCACTGTCTAAATCCTGAACCTCTTCAGTTTTCTTTGTTCTGCTAGGTCCGGGTGTATCCTGTGTAGTATATGGGCTATCAATATCGGATATATCCATAGGGTCTACTGGAATGAGGAGATCCACTGACCAGTCCTTGGTGATCTCCTCTAAGTCTTCCTCTGTTAGATTATAGTATGATTGAAGCTATTGCTTGTGTTCATCAGTGAGCACTATGATGTAAATAAAATGTCTGTCTACGCTGAACTTCATCAATGGTATGATCTTGTGTAGGGTATTTGGAGTCATGCGAGGCTCATATTGTATGGCTATCTTCATTTGGTTGTAGTAGGTATGGAAGACAACATTGGACTTCCACTGTTTATTCATGTCGCACCTTCTAGCATCTCCCAGGCAATGAAAGTGATCAGGATCAAGAGCCAGCTAAAATGAAACTCTTATCCTTGATCTTGGACTTCTCTACAATCAAGTTCTAACTGGTTCACCAGGTACTTCACCCAGTTCATTTGAAGACCTTCTGCACACTTCCCTGTGAGGTCAACTACAAAACCAATGACTTGGGTAGGTCGGTTCTTGTGTACTAGCTTCGCTGTAATCAACTGACAGGCGAGGTGCATTGCACCACTCTAGATAGAGGCTACCTTATAGCCTCATGTTCCTTTCTCAACATCGCCATAAGTATCTTTTATTTTTTGTGCCAGAGCGTGATCCATGGCTTTTCCAGGGTAAAAATTTTGAGGATTAGGTCCTTGCATAATTAGGACTATGATCCAATGGATCAACGTCAGATCAACTATTATATGGCGGTTGAGCCACAAATATCCTCCATGGTAACAAGACAACAACAACCTGACACATGAATTTACCTCATGGTGTCTTCCGAAGTGAGGAATCTTCATGACGTTGAGCAAGGTGGACTGCGCGAAGTCGTGGGTCCATTGCTGAGGGACAATCTTCAAATTCTTCCCTTTAGTTCTGGTGAGGTACTTATGTGGGGCGAGCATGTTGTAGGGTTTTTTATCTCCAAGGTTGAAGTCACTAAAATTCAGTGATCCAATATTATCTTGGTCTGCTCACACTGCACAGATCCCCTTCGGGAGGTATGCAGTGACCAAGGTGTAGTTGAAGTCTCTGGGCATGTTGTCTCGATTTATTATGCCACTCAGAGGAGGAATATATGCAGGTAATATTCTCGGGATCAATTTGGAATTCTCTAAATCATCCCTATGCTTAGTTCTCTTTTCATCTGATGGTCGGGATGGTCTGGCTCCATGAGCAGTAGACAGAGAGGCTGGCATTCCTCTCGTCGATGATTCTTGTACCCCTTGTAGACATCGACATGAACCGTTCAGTCATGAGGTCGATCAAAACTTCTTCGACAACTATCTATATAGCACTCAACTCGCCCAATACACGCACTCGGGGTTAACAATATCAGGTTCAGGAAGTAACTTAGACATAGTAATGATATAGAGAGCAATAGCATGATGATCACAGTGAAAAATCACTTAGTATGTGGGCTCAAATACGTAGTTGGCAAAAGTGTTCTCAGTGCATGGCATAATGGGATAAGTAGGCAACTCGGTAAGAGGTTGCTGGCAATGGGTATGAAGCCTTCATTAACATCATTCTGTCTATTATGGTATGGTCCCAACAGTCTAGTGGTGAGATTTTTGCCCATAAATATCTTTCTATCCATTCGAGGTGTGAGTCTAATGGTTATAATGTCCACAATGACTATATATCTGCACCATGGAGAAGTGCCATGTGTCGTTGTTATGATATCCCGACGAAGTTCCAATTTTTCATATTTTCCTTATGTAAAGTTCCCTCTAGAGCCTTCCTCAACTGGTCGATCTTAGCTCTCTTCTTACGTAGCTTTCTAGCCTTCTTCCTAGTGAGCTTCGTCTCGGTATGCCTTTTTCCATTCTGATTCGTAACTTCTTTTGACATAGTGACTTCGTGTTGTTGAGATTATTTCTAAGAATTCAAGGATAATACTTCTTCTTTATCTGGGGTAGGTAATTTAGTCTTCTGTGGGTCTTCTAGCATTCTTGTGACTTCGACATCTAAATCTCAGATGTTAATTAGCTTCGATTTGTTATTTTGTTCTTCAATCAAGAGCGTGATTTTCCTAGTCATGAAGGCTTTCAACTCTTTCTTCTTCTACTCTAAGTCTTCTTCTTCTTTCTTTTTGGCCTGATCTTTTTCAATCCAAGGGTTTCCTAGTAACATGGTAAATGGGGCATTGTCCTCAATAAATTTAATGATCTTAAAATCTTCGTCTTTCGAAGTTCCATTGGCATTCATAGGTATTTGAGCGAGCTTTCCACATAGGTGTATCAACTTTCCTTTGAATAGTCCTATTCCTCCTAATGAAGGAATCATAGCAGGCCTCCCTATAGCTTCCCAAGTTCTTTCTGTCATGATATTCACCTGTGTTTCCTCATCTAGAACATAGTCAATGTCAAAGTCTCCTATTCTTGCTTCAAGGCATTCTTTTTTTCTGAATATCTCCGATAATCTGACGTGTCGGTGGTCACTCAGGGTTTCTTTCATCCATAGAAATACCTTTTATGATTCTCTCTAGATATCTACCATTTATGGATCTGCCTTAGGTTTTTCTTGTCTCATATTCATTTCTTCAATCTTAGCAATCATTCTAGGGCAATCCAATACTTCATGGTCCATAGCTTTACAACAAAGACAACTAGGTCTTCTCCTAGGGCATTCCTTAGCAAGATAGTCTGGTTTTCTGCAACTGTAATAGAGGATTAATCATCTCTTTCTTGTAAATGATCCCCAGCCTTTCATGTACTTTGCACTAGGATCATGGTGGCTAACCTGCAATGAATTCTTTCTAGGATCCTGCATCCACTTGTTAGTCCAAACATTCTTTCTATGCAGAGGTATAACATATTTTTCACTATTCTTATCAGATCTACTCATATCAAATATTATTTCATCTAATGATACCCTAGTCTGCAAGCTAGGATAGAATCTATCAAACATACCTAGATCCATACTTGTGAAAAAAAAAATTTCACTTATCTTACCTCTACAGAGCACAAAGATTTCAGATCTTGAACTTTTTTACTATTCTTACCTTTATCAGAGCATAGAGCTTGCAGATCTTACCTCTTGTTTTTAGATCAGACTTCCTTCTTTAGCATAGATCTTTATAAATCAAGTAGAATATTGTGCACTAGGGAAACAGATCTACACACAGAGCTTCCATAATTTTAGATCGGATCTTTGCACAAAGCTTCTTCTTCCTCAGTTACCAGCAATCATAGCTTCAGGTCCTGGCAATAGAACCATTTATTGGCATAGGGGCAGACCCAAGCTTTAACGCTACAACAACACACCAAAAAAAAACTAACTACCATCCCTTTTGGCAACACCTGCGAAGTAGATGAAGTCTCACCCAAGGTAGAGGTAGAGGTGGTTGCAGGAATCAAGTGTCTGCAACCTTAGCTGGGACACAAATTTGTGATTATAATACTTGATAGAGCACTTAGCACCATTAGTTCATCATTGTTTAACCAATATTTACTTCACAGGGAAAACAGAGCATCACAACATTCACTCTGACCTACTGTATTTAAGCACTTAGCATACACAATTGGATCAAATCTAGCAGATTCAAGCACTAAGCCTATTTACCTATGTCAGATCTAACATCTAGATTCATCATAAGCACAAAGCATAAACATATCTATATGTATATCTCAAAACACTTAGAAACAAAAGACATAAACACATCATAACATCGCACAGAGTAGAATAAAACAGTATTTACATGGTTCACCACCACCCTAGGGCTACGCCCACCAACTCTTCTTCATTATTATCTTCTTCAAGGGGTTACATGCACAGAGCCTCAAAACCCTACTCTGCATAGGACAGAAGATCTGCGCAACTTGCTAGATCCTTCTTCCTTGTGTTTCAGCACAAAGCACTCCACAATCCTTTACAACCTCTTGCAATTAGCTCTACAAACTTCTCACAATATGCACAGAGCATTTACAAATCATAGATCTAGCACTTAGTTTATCGGCCTCTCCTCATATATATATCTTACATTGCCTAGACATCTATTTATACTTTAACAAATAGGCCTAAACATGGGTAAACCCATGGGCCAACATCGCATACCCATTACATATTCCCACATCCCAAAAGGGATCCAAAATGGGGTCAAGATCCCGTGATCTCCACTTTGACTTGCGCTCCTTCTCTAACAGGCTGTCGAAGTCCCCAAAATAGGTCAACATGAACAAGAATCTCCCAAAACTTGGTCAAGGGCCAGCAGATCTCTCCTTCCTTTAATATAAAATAGCATCCAAATAACCTTAGGAGGTCAAATCCCATATCCTCCATTGGATTCTAATCCTTGGAGATAGGTGGTAACAATCAAAGAGACAAAAATCCAACTAACTGTTAATTTTCAGGAATTTGTTGGAAGTCATTAATAAATTGTTTCCACCTAATTGAATGATGCCTTTGATGGAGATAAAACTTAGGTGCAAGTGTCCCTTGACATCTAACTGATCCTTGAGAATCCATTCGAATCCTCCTTGATAGGTGGCAACCTCCCAACAAGGCGAATATCAAAACCATGACCGCTACAGGAAATTCGGTAGCGAATTTTGGTAGTGCCACTTCTATGTCTAATATCTCTCAAACCATAACACATTTTGAAAAACTAAGAGAGGTTTTTGTTATTTGGAATGTGATAAAAACAAACCTCCTATAGGTTTCAAAAATACCTTCTCAATTTTTCACAATCCAAGTTTTAAGTTAGTCACTCAAAACTGGAAAAAGCATCATTGCAAAATAATTCTGCACAATTTGGTCTCTGCCAACATTTCGATAGTGAATTTAGGTAGCACCCACCCGTGTGTCTGCATGCAATTGGGTAGTGTAAATCCTATGAAAACTCTGTAAAATTATTAGCACCATCCATCAAAATAATTGAGATAAAAAAGGAGAACGATTACTTATAGCTGTAGCAACCATTGAGAATTGTAAACACTTCCCGTGGGTGATTTTGATTCTTGGAACCTTGTGAGAGTGTTGTCAATGCTTTTACTTGACACTTGGTGCCTTAAATTTGAATGATGGTCTCTCTCTTGGTGCTTTGTGTATAACTTGATCGATATGTTGGCATTGGCCTGTGTCTTTGGCTAGTGTTGTCTTGAGATGTCGATTAATGCTTGAACTTGGAGATTGGGCATAACCCAATATAATTTTAATTTTCCCCAAAATAAATAAAATATCCCATAACAATTATATTCATTTGCCAAAATGAATAATGAAGGACTTATACAAATCCGAGGCATAAACCAATCTTGTGCTAACATAGGCTCCATGGGGGATAGAGTCCTCCCTATGAGGCTCTAAGAACTCTTGTAGTTTCAGTTCCTTATCCTAGTGCTACTCCCAACCTTTAGCCTATGCGATTTGCTTTGATCTGTGACCTTCAACTAAAACTAAATGCAAATGAAAAGTCAAACTGACAAAAATGATGAAAACGATGCTTGTCCAGCAAGCTTATTGCACACACCTACTCTAATTATTGAGGAAATGAAGCATTGAAGTTACATGCAACAACCAATGAATCCATTTCATCATTTTTTCAATTGTTTGAAGCTTTGAAATGTGCTTTCTTAAGTGCCAGAGATAATTCCTACTTAAAGGCACGCCAAAGAAATATTTGGCAATACACTTTCCATTGAAGAAATCAATGAGCCTAGGCCCAGTTTCTGCTTGCAGACAGGATGCAAATGGATCCTGAAAAACATAATCAATACTTTCCCCTGTGACATTGATTTGTGTAAAAAGGAAAAGTATTTCATTAGGTCCTTCCTCCACTTTTCTTGGTTGTTGCATGGCTTGCTAATATTCTAATTCATCCTCAATGCATATGGCCTTGGTCCACTCCTACTCATGAGTTGTATTAGGAAAAAGGCTTAGTGATGCTTCTCTTTCTTTAATTTAAACCTCTCTCATATGATCACATGGCATTTGATCTTGGCTTCTTGATGAAATTGAGCTTGTGTCTTCAAGAGGAATATGGGTTTTATAGGTCAGTTCATCACAATTAGAAGTTCTTGGGAATCTACATTATTTTGTCTTATCTTCTGATTGTGACGGATATTCATCATAGCTTGGCTTATGGTCCCAATTTCTCAGTTTTTCACCTTCAAACTTATATTATCATCTTTTTATTCTTTTTTAGCAACAAAAATATGACATGAGGGTTGAAATAGGCTATTGTTGCTTTGATGGGAAGGGTACTTCTTTGATATAAAGTATTCAACAGACTATTCATGGAAATCATCTTCATAATCATCATACAAAGGTGTATCAATGACCATTTGACTATTAATGGCTGAGGGGATTAGTACAATAGCTGGGACAATTGGTTGTTCAGTGAAAACATCCTCATAGTCATCAAAACTTGGAAAATCATGGCACACTGGTTCATTAACAATAGGAGGGATTACAACAAAAACTGGTAAGCTATTAATTCGGTCATGACAAGCTACAACACTATCCTCATGATGAAATAACTCTGAAACTAAAATGACCTCTTAACTTAAAGAATCAAGAAAAGTAGGAGAAAAGGAAATGATGGATTGTCCATATTGACCTTTCTCTTGGGGACCTAGATTTTGACATGAATGATGCATTTGTTCTTCAAATTTAGGAAAAGTATAATGAAAATCATCATCTAAGTCTCGCTCTCTTCAATCATCCCCTTCATCATCACTACTAGAGGAATCACTTATTGAATACTGAATATATGATGCGTACCCCTCACAACAATTCTCAAAAAGTCTTTCAGTTGGATAAATTATCTTGCAATGAGAATAAAAAACATCATGAAAGTCTTTCAAAGAGGAAATACTAGAAGCAGGGAGTGTTCTATACCATTTCATCGTATAGCCTTCCAATGAATACATGAACATTTTCGTCAACATATCTTCATGATGGATGTCAAGCTACTGCATCAAAGCATGAAATTCATGAACATGATCAATAGGGTTGTCATTCTCACCTTCATAAAATATGGGCAGCAGATCTTTCCATTCATCAATTTGAGGCACGGAATGTGGGTTTGAGGCAAAGAATGTGGACAACCATCTATGGCTGAGAAATTGAGTGGGGAAAACCTCCTGGCCATGATAGCCTTCATAGCCATTTAATTTGTTTCATTCCAGTGGAGTCACCAATAGATTTTGAACAATGGATTCACCATGGTAAATGTGCAGTCCTGAAGGTGTTGAACTTCAGTCACCATCTAAAGCTGGAGTTGTGCAATGCCATTCTTCCCAGGGAGCTTTTCAATCTGCTCAAATCCGTCCACGACAACGACACCAAAAATGTTATCACTGAAAGTCACACTTTGACTGCTAAGGTGTAAGCTCAACACCCATCATAATGTAAAAGATAATTTTGGTTTTGAATAGGTGGATCATCAAGATGGATAAAGAAAGGGAGAGGGAAGCAAACTACATATTAGTAGGCTACACTAATGGGCAATGAAGTTGCAAACATTATACTCATTGAAGGCACAAAAGTTGCTCAACAGAAAACAAGATTATATGCTGATAGTTGGAAGAATGAAGAAGGAAAACATAAGATAGAATGTTCACTAAACAAAGATCCTCTCAATTTAATGAATCAAAAAATACTTGAATATAAACAATGACTGATTGGAAAAATACAGAAGATCCTCTGCTACTTAGGGATCCATAAATCATTGACAGCCTTTGATCTTCAAATCTACAATATATTCAAATAAGAAGAAATATAAACAAAAGAGTTACAATATGAAATCACATCTCTCATGAGTCTCCAATAGCAGTAATGCTTACAATCATAAAATGCTCACAGGCTTACAAATGAACACACATAGGGAAACTGCTTGCTCCTACTCTCTCTAGCCTCTCTTGGCTCATGAATCCCCCTCTCCAAGAGATATCTCCTTCCTTTAATAGAAAATAGCATCCAAATAACCTTAGGAGGTCGAATCCCATCTCCTCCATTGGATTCTAAGCCTTGGAGATAGGTGGCAACAATCAAAGAGACAAAAATCCAACAAACTGCTAATTTTCAGAAATTTGTTGGAAGTCATTAATAAATTGTTTCCACCTCATTGCATGATGCCTTTGATGGAGCTAAAAATTAGGTGAAGGTGTCCCTTCAAATCTAACTGATCCTTGAAAATCCATTTGAATCCTCCTTGACAGGTGGCAACCTCCCAACAAGGAAAATATCAAAACCGTGACCGCTACAGGAAATTCAGTGGAGAATTTTGGTAGCGCGACTTCTATGTCTTATATCTCTCAAAACATACACATTTTGAAACATTGAGAGAGGCTTTTGTTATTTGGAATGTGATGAACAAAAACCTCCTCCAAGTTTCAAAAATACCTTCTCAATTTTTCAAAATCCAAGTTTTAAGTTAGTCACTCAAAACTGGCAGAAGCGTCCTTGCAAAATAATTCTACACAATTTGGTCTCTGCCAAAATTTCGGTAGAAAATTTAGGTAGCACCCGCCTGTGTGTCTACGTGCAATTGGGTAGTGTAAATCTTGTGAAAACTATGAAAATTTCTTAGCACCATCCATCAAAATAATTGAGATAAAAAAGGAGAACGATTACTTATAGCTGTAGCAACCATTGAGAACTGTAAACACTTCTCGTGGGTGCTTTTGATGCTTGGAACCTTGTGAGAGTGTTGTCAATGCTTGTTATTGACACTTGGAACCTTAAATTTGAATGATGGTCTCTCTCTTGGTGCTTTGTGTATAAATTGGTCGATATGCTGGCATTGGCCTGTGTCTTTGGCTAGTGTTGTCTTGAAATGTCGATTAATGTTTGAACTTGGAGATTGGGCATAACCCAATATACTTTTAATTTTCCCCAAAATAAATAAAATATTCCATAACAATTATATTCATTTGCCAAAATGAATAATAAAGGACTTATGCAAAGCCAAGGCATAAACCAATCTTGTGCTAACATAATCATTCCTTCTTTCCCCATGCAGTTAGGAGGAAAGACCATGTGTGTCAAAGTTGAAGTGGTTGATGCACCTCTAGACTACAAAATTTTGTTAGGAAGGAGTTGGACCTATGCAATGCATGCAGTGGTTGCTACAGTATTTTGGGTCTTGTTGTTTCCACATGAGGGCCGAATTGTGACCATTGACCAGTTGTCCTTCTCCCATCCTAACCCTTCATTAGGGGCATCCATGGTCCTGATGATTGATAACCCTCAACTCGACACCTTCAATGTAGGGTTTGGTTTGTGTCAATAGTTGATGGGTAATTTCGATTATCCACCACCTTCTGGCGATGTCAAGCTCATATCGTCTTCCCCCGAATAGCATAGGGATGAAATTTTCCAAATGTCATCATTCCAAATGACTTAATTTCATGATCCATGGACTCTTCTTTCCCCATTGGCCTTGATGGAAGGGACAGGGTATTCTGGCATGACCATGCCCTTGTCCATGGAATAATTTGCGTACAGTATTATTTAGCAAGCTTCGGTCGACCCTGATCTGACTTCTGCATAGGAGTTTGATCCAGTTCTCGATCCTATTTTGGCTCAAGGTTCTCTTGCCACTACATATTCTTTAGACCTAGTCTTTCCCTCAGTTGAGGTGATTCTTGAGGGATTTACTGGTCCAGACAGACTCTGGGATGATCTCCATCATACTTCCTCCTAGAGTTAAGGAGAATAGAGGCAGGTGAATTTGTGATGACTATGACTGGAGATAGGTCTTTCCCTATTAATCCTTTGGCTACACACACAGTTTACGCCGAGGGTAATATGGAAAGTATCATTGAAATGATTTCCATAGATATCTCCAGAACCCTTGGCGTTGTGGAGAATGTTTTTTTTGGAGTGGATTTCTCCCTCGAAGAGATTCAAATTTATATGGAGTTATTTAAGGAAATCCACAACGCTTTTGCCTGGTCTTATGAGAAAATGCCAGGCATAGACCCAAGAATCGTCAAACATGAAATAACGAATTTTCCTGATGCCAATACGGCTTGAAAGAAGCTTTGTTTGGTGAATCCTCGGAAGGCGGAAACGATTAAGGCTGAAGTAGAGAAACTGCTTAAAGTCGGTTTTATCTACCCCATACAGTTGACAGAATGGGTGTCAAACCTTGTTCCTGTTAAAAAGAAACAAGGTACGATTCGCGTGTGCATGGACTTTCGTGACTTGAACAAGGCTTGTCCGAAAGATAATTTTCCCACCCCATTCATCGATTAGATTTTCGATGAATGCGCAGGATGTGAGGTATTTTCATCCATGGATGGTTTTTCAAGATATATCCAGATTTAGCTCAAACCCAAAGACCAACATAAAACAACTTTTATATGTCCTTGGGGCACGTTCACTTATTGTAAGATGCCTTTTGATGTGAATAATGTTGGAGCCACTTTTCAATGGGCCATGTATTTTTCTTTCCACGACCTTAGACATATAGTCAAGGCATATATTGATGATATAGAATCACACTCTCGCAAGAGATATGATCATCCCACACACCTCTGACTAATCTTCGAATGATGTCGCTGCTATTGGATTCGTTTGAATCCTAACAAGTGCAGTTTATGCGTGATGTCATGTCATCTCCTAGGTTTCATTGTTTCAACAACAAGGATCATGGTTGATCCTCTTAAGGTTGAGGCGATAGTTCAATTTCCTCCCCCATGCACAATACCTTAGCTTCAAAGCTTACAGGGGAAAGTGAACATTCTTTGGCATTTTGTTGCAAACTACACCGAGATCACTAAAGGGATCATGCGTCTATTGAAAAAGGGAGTCCCATTATGTTGGGATGAATCTGCTCAATGCTCTTTTGAAGCATTGAAATTCTCCTTTACATCTTCCCCTCTGCTCCAGGCCGATGATTATAACAAAGATTTATTGTTGTACTTGGCCACTGCAGAGTCGACCATCGGCATGGTTTTAGTTCAAGAGGACGATATGCTCAAGGATCATGTCATTTATTACCTGAGCCGAGGCCTGGTTGGGATGGAACTCAACTATTCTCATGTTGAGAAGCTTGCTTTGGTAGAAGTGCATGTTGTCCAGTGGTTCCATCATTACATTCTGCTTCACAATACCACCATCATTTTCGTTGTGAACCCCTTTCAATAGGTGTTTATGCGATGGGTGATTGGCGTAAATATCAGTAGATGGATTGTAATCCTATGGGAATTTGACTTGGATTTTATCTCCGTGAAATCTGAAAAGTTGTTGGTCTTTGTGGAACTTATTTCGGAACTTTCGATTGAATCTAGTGATGACACGCCCGAATAATTTCCTATCAAAGGAGATTTTTTTCTGATCACATCTTCGGACCACTGATAGGGAGATATACTAGTATATATCTAGACTTTGAAGTGCCCTTCTTCTCCTTCCCACAATGAGCATTGACGAATTCTCCATCAGGCATGAAAATATCTCATACTAGATGACACTTTGTATCGTCGAGGTGTAGATTGTATTCTTCATCGGTGCCTTATACACGAGGACGGAGATCTCGTTCTGAACAACTTCCACACTGGAGCATGTGGTGGTCATTTTTTTTGGTTGGAAAAAACCCAAAATATTCTACTTTCCAGTTACTTTTGGCCTACATTAATCAATGATTGTGTTGAGTTGGTCAATAATTGCCACTAGTGTCATATCGTCTCTCGAAAGATGCAAGCACATCTTGCTCCCATATTTCCCATCATTGTTGTTGGTCCTTTCACTAAGCGGGGGATTTATTTTATGACATGTCACACGGCTTCATCCAGGGGTCATCGTTACATCATCGTAGCAGTAGACTACTTCAAAAAGTGGGTCAAGGTTATGCCAATGTTTAACAATGATGGAGAAACATCGACCCTTTTCATTTTTAACCAGATAGTAGCAAGGTTCGACATCCCGAAGGAGATTGTCACTAACCATGGCAGTCACCTCCAAAACAAAATTATGATCAAGTTAACATCAAATCTTAGGTTGAGGCAAGAACATTCATCACCCTACTACCCACAAGCGAATGGTTTGGTTGAATCTATGAATAAGTCTCTCGAGACTATTCTTCAGCAAACGATCAATTCCGCCAAGTCAAATTGGCATTTGATGTTGTACTCAACGTTATGGGCCTACCAAAAGTATATAAAGACTAACACTAGTTTCTCACCTTTTCAACTCATATATGAGCTAGAAGTTGTCTTTCTTATTGAGTGCCATATCCCATCTTTAAAGTTGGTAGTAGAGTTACTGCTAGAAACTTCACCACTTGAGGAACGCCTATTATATCTCAAGAAGCGCGATGAGCAATGTCATGATGAAGCCTTGGCCAATGAGGCTCATAAACAATGAGTCAAGTGTCAATATGATCAGTTTGTTCATCCTCAGATTTTCTCCGAAGGAGATCTTGTCCTGGTCTATGATCAAGACAAGGGTCCCCTAGGGGCAGGCATGTTCAAACCCATGTTGTTCAAATCTTTTATTGTGAAAGAGGTATTAAATAAGGGTTCTTACCGTCTAGTCGACTTTGAAGAAAATTCCTTGGAGGAGCCTATAAATGGGCTCTACCTCAAGAAGTACTACTCTTAGGTTGGTCACATGGGTGACTTCTTGTACATATTTATAGTTCTTACACAATTTGTTTGTTTGTTTTTTTATGGACGTGTAGTTATTTATCTCGTCCTTTTTTACCATGGCAGATGTCAAGTGAATTGGAGGTGTTCTTTAGGTTCACAAACAGCGCTAGCTGACACACTTAGAGGCTTGCTTTCGTAGCTTGGGTGATTTTCACACTCGGAGGCCAATTGGTATCTTTCAGAGGTATCTGTTTAGGTGATGCCATAAACAATGTCACCGAATACAGTGCAGTGATAGAGTTGCTTTGTGACACTTTGTTGCATGGCATTTCTCACCTCCAAGTCTAATTAGATGCTCAGTTGGTTGTGTCCCAGTTAAATAGAGTGTACCGTGATTATGACCCTACTTTGCACCGACGTTTCCTTAGGGTATGTCTCTTAGAATGTTACTTTGATTACATTACATATATCCATGTTCCTAGGAGATTTAATCAAATGAATGATACTCTAGCTAATCAAGTTTTAGTTTGGCATGTTGCACACACATAAAAAGAAGCACAAACATACACATGTACATACATTTGTAAAAAATGTTATCCATAAGATGAATAAATATGTAAATATACATATACATATATATATGTGTGTGTGTGTGTGTCAAAATGTCATGAGTACATAGGTGGTTGTGAACACCTAAAAAATAAGGTTTGATATACATCACGGGGCTTATTCCCTCAAAAATATACAAAGATGCCCTCGGTGCATAATAGTATGGCCTATCTAAGTTCGGGGCCTATTGGCCCTGCCGTAGTGAACAACGACATTGGCCAAATGCCGGAAGAGATGGACCCAAGTCCATGGCACCCCTACTACATGAGGTTGCATGGAAGGCAGGAGATCCTCGATCTCGACCATAGGATCTATGCGAGTGAGTGTGGTGAGGTTCCGCTCCACCCGCCTCAAAACTCTCTCAACCTCTCTGGCTGGAGGTCCCGCTACGGCTGCTGGTCCACCAACTGTTGTTGTTCCTGCCTCAAGTTGAGGATGTCATCGAGTCCTCATGAAGTCTATCGGCCACACTAGTCCCACGGCTGTACATAACAGATATGTAAAATTCATTACTCTGATACATATAAAATTGATATATATAAAACAATTAAAAATTAAATAACTTTAGAAAACATGTTACCTATCTCTCCTCGCTCCTCTCCGGGAGGTACGGGCATGTCCAGATCCCTGGAGAAGTTGGTTCCATCATAGGGGTAGTCCTCTATTGGTTGAATCTACCATGCCCACCAGTCAAAGAATTTGTCATCAAAGGCCTCTATGGTCCTCCCTCCTCCTTTCATGGCAGTAGTGTTTCCCATCTTCCTACTGCTAGGAAGGAGGCCACATGCCCCTGTACAGTCTCTCTAGGACTCAGACTGGGCACTCTCTTGAAGAAGAGCGAGAAAAGGATAGTGCCAAACCCAAATTTCTTGTTGTTACGCTATCGACACTCTGTCAACTACCTCTTCATGCATGTTAGCATGGTCGTATTCCAATCATATATATGTGCCTCCTGGCACCGAATAGCACAATGCATGTGTGCCCGATATTCTTGGTGAAGGGCCACGGATCCAGTAATCCTCCCAATAATTAGTAGGATCATTCTCAGTGACAAGATGGTGATCTTATGAATGGGCACTTGAGAACCTATCTTCTCAGTGATGGCCTCACAGTACATCTTGATGTAGTCCACAATGCTAAAAGTCCTAGGGGGAAAGATCCGTAGATTGAATGGTTCCCCTCTCCTCGAGAGGCCAGTCAAGAAGTAAATGTCCTTAGTCATTGGAGTCAACAACTGCCCCTCTATCAGGAATGCATTTGCATCCAGATGCCATTAGTCAACTAGGGTATTCAGCAACCTGGGTTGTGCCTTCATAAATGTGTTAAAAAGTCAACAAGAAACATGTGTCTAATTTACTTTTCCCTTAAATAAAGTGGACAATAAATATTAACCTATTATCTCATTTAGAACTGAGTGATTTGGAGTTGTAACAAAATTATAAGTGTAGTTAAGTGAGTTAATCTCAGTTGTACTAGTTGTAACTAAATTTGCACTAGTGAGAGTTTAGTGAATTCATTATTAATTAATTCACAATCAGTGAACTCACATACAACTGAAGATTCGCCACGGTTAACTACATGCATGTCAGATCTAGTGGAGACCCAGTTTAGATAAAAGGTGAAAGGGACATTTTGGCTATCAGTTGTGATTTGAGTGAAGTGCACTCATGCAATCACACATGCAGTGGATATGCTCATGAGGATGAGCAAACTAGTCAATTCGAATTCATTGTGAGAATTCTAATTGCAGGGATTGTGCAGAGGAGGCAGGTTGTTTGGACACAAAGAATTGGCACATGTATTTGCTGATTTTAATATGACAGTGTGAGATGATTGTATTGTAATGAGAGCTCTTGGATTAGAGTTTTTTATGATATTGTTTCATGATCCATGATATACATAATATATTATAGTGGGGTTTTTAGATTTACGCTTTCTCGGTAAAATGATTGTGTTATGTGTTCTTGATATTTCACTTTGTGATCGTGGTTTAATTTTCCGCAAGAATAATAGTAGAAATGATTATATATTTAACAGTGGAATATAATTGTTAGATCGGGAGAATCACAGGAAATACTTAATTTGTATTGAAATTTCTACATGGTATCAGAGCCATGGAGCCACGAAAGTGAGGTGCGACAATACTAGTATTTTCGCAGGTCCTGTCTCTGGCAGAGTGCGAACCTTAGTACTGAAAAATTCACACATCTCTGAGTGTTGGAATTCTCGCACCCTACTCAAAGGAGAGGTGCGAAATTCATTGATATTCTCATAGGTTTCTTAAAGGAGAGGTGCAAACCTCCCTCACCCCACTGTGCATTACAATGAGAACTTCCTTGTGATTTTCGTAGGATATACACTGGTAGGGTGCAAACTTCCTCCAAGAGTTCACAGGCTAGAGACTGGTAGGGTGACAACTTCCCTTAGGCTGCTCTTAGATGGGGTTCGAACTTCCCAGGGAAAGAGAGATTGCAGTAGTTGAGCTTGTGGTTGGATAACATTCGAATTTGTAGGATTTTCTTGGTGCAACAGTTGATTCAAGATCGAAATGTCTTTCATTGGCTTGAGGTTGGAGTATGCACTCGAGGGAAGTTTGAACTACATTGCTTGGAAGGATAGGATGGAGGCAGTACTCGAAGAAAATGGCTTGAAGGACTACATTGACAAAGATGTTCCTAAGCCAGATGTGACAGACACTGCAAATCTTGATGCATGGAAAAAGAAAGTGGCAAAGGCGAGGAGGATTCTGTTGGAGGGAGTATGAGACCACATTGTCTCAACTCTCCATGGGAAAACCACACCACATGAAATGTGGAAGGTTTTGACGGATCTGTTCCAAAACAACAACAACCATAGGAAATTGGCGCTCAAAGATAAACTCAGGAAGATCAAGATGGAGAAGGGTGACACCATTCCAAAATATCTCACGAAGTTTGTCCAATGTCGGCATGAGCTTGGAAGTGTGGGAATAACAATTTTTGTTGATGATTTGGTGAGCTTGGCTCTCCTAGGACTTCCCAAGAGTTGGCACAGTTATCAAGACTCTGTCAATGGAAGGGAAAAATTGCTAGATTGGGAACGACTATGGTCAGATCTAGTGCAAGAGGAGTTCAGGCAGAACACCAGAGATGGATCTTCATCAAAGCGTGATGATGAAGAGGATTGTGCTTTGACTACCAAGGCAAGAAAAGGGAAAGGGAATAAATTCCGTTCAAAATCTGAGTCTAAAGTCAAGAAGCTGGATTTGTACAAAGTGAAGTGTTTTCACTGTCATGAACATGGGCATCTTGCTACTAACTGTCCGTAGAAGAGGAAGAACAAGACGATTGTTGGAGCTGCAACTGGTGAGGCTCTTGTCTCACAATTTGAAATTGACTTATCTTTGATCGCATGCATGGATTCAAGTGCATCGGGATCAGTGTGGTATTTGGATAGTGGCGCTTCCTACCACATGACAGGAGATAAAGAGTCTTTCAGTGACTTGGAGGAGAAGGATCTCAAAATGCATATAGAGATAGGCGACGATGGATGATACAGTGCGACTAGTATTGGTATCATTACCTTTTAGATGGATTTACGTAAACCATTTCAATTTAAAAATGTTATGCATGTTCCAGGTTTGAAGAAAAATCTGGTCTCAGTTGCAATGTTGGAGGACAGAGGCTATGACGTTGTTTTCAGTGATGGAAAACCCTTCCTATGACATAAAGAAATAGGTCATGTCAAGAAGATAGGGATTCAAGTTAAGAATCTCTACATGCTAGAGGTAGATGGTTGTGGTGCGATGGTGGGCAAGGAAGAAAAAGTGGTGAGCCAGGATGAAGGCGAATTATGGCACAGGTGAATGGGCTATCTTCATCATGGATCCTTGAATATCATGCATCAAATATCTACTGGAATTCCGAGGGGAACACTTGCTCAGTTAGATCAGTGTAAGGGGTGCACCCTGGGGAGGTATGTAAAGTCCATTTTTCATGAAAAGGAGAACCATGCTTTGGTGATCCTAGAGAGAATTCACACAGATGTGTGTGAACCATTATCGGTTGCTTCAATAGAGAAACATAGGTATTATGTTATTTTTGTTGATGACTTTTCTCAAAAATGATGGATATTCTTCATGCAGAAGAAGGATCAAACATTCTCAAAGTTATGTGAGTTTAAAGGATTGGTGGAGAAAGAGTCGGGGAAGCAAGTGAAATCTCTAAGGAGTGATAATGGTGGAGAATACATCTCTAATGAATTCAAAGACTTCTGCAACAGAGAATAAATTCGAAGAAAACTCATAGTGCCTCATAACCCACATCAAAATGGGGTCGCAGAGAGGAAGAATAGAATGATTGTGGGTGCAACATGAGGGATGTTGCATGATCAGGGCCTACCAATGCATTTGTGGGTAGAAGAATGCAATACTATGGTTTATGTGAAAAACTGTTGTCCTCATAGAATACTTGGCATGAGTACACCTAAAGAAGCTTTCACTGGTAAGAAACCTGATGTTTCTCATTTTAAAATTTTTGGCTCATCTGTTTATGTGCATGTGACCAAGGATTCCAGGAAGAAGCTAGAAGTGACTGCTGAAGTTGATATTTGTGGGGTACACAGAAACACCCCATAATTATCGTGTGTATTTTTCAAACAGTAAGAGGACTGTTATGCGACAGGCTATAAAATTCGATGCATGCAGTTGTCGCTTGAGAGGGATCTAGACTTGCATGCAGAAGAGGAACTATTGGTTCCCAAAGATGAGTCTCAATATGTGGATCAACCACATGAGGAGGCTCATGGAGTGGAGGAAGCCACTCAAGTAGATCCATCCATCGGAAATGGTAGAAAGCGCACCACGAAAGCTAATATATTGGGACTAGATGCTGCACAAAATGTAGGAGCCCCTACTTCACAATGCAGACAGAGATAGTATCCTGATTGATTTGTTGGATACATGGATCTCATGAGAAAATGTATTGTGACTGAACCATCTTCCTTTCAGGAAGTAGTGTAGGATCCCACTTGGGTTGATGCTATGGTAGAGGATTATGACTCCATTATCAAAAATAGTGCATGGAAAATTGTCCCAAGACTGGTTGACAAATCAGTGGTAGGTTTGAGATGGATCTACAAGGTAAAGAAAGATGTTGATGGGAGTGTGGAGAAATACAAGGCCAGGTTTCTGGCCTGAGGCTTCTCACAGATAGAGGGGATAGATTATGATGAGACCTTTGCACATGTCACAAGGTACTCTTCCATAAGATCCATCCTTTCACTCTTAGCATAGATGTGCTGGCACATTCATCAGATGGATGTAAAAACTGTGTTCCTCAATAGGATCATTGAGGAAGAAGTGTACATTAAGCATCCAGAAGGTTTTGAGACCTTTGACAGGGAGTCACATGTGTGCAAACTCAAGAGAGAACTGTATGGGCTGAAGCAAGCACCCCATGCTTGGTACACTCAGATAGACAACTATTTCACCAGGCTGGGCTTCACCAAAAGTGAAGTGGATGCAAACCTATATGAAATTTTGGTGGAGGGTAAGATTTTAATCATTTTTCTTTATGTTGATGATTTAATACTGACTGGTGATGAGCAACTAATACACTCATGCATGGATGACCTTGCAAAGGAGTTCGAGATGAAGGATTTGGGCCTTCTTCATTATTTCCTTGGATTGAAAATATGGCAGCGAGATGGTGAACTTTTTGTGTCTCAAGGCAAGTATTCAAGGGAGATACTGGGTAAGTTTCACATGGATGGTTGCAAACCCATGGATACTCCTCTTCCAGGAAACTGGAGAAAAGAGGATGCTACTTCTGGAGAGGTAGTGGATGATACTATCTATTGACAGTTAGTAGGTTTGCTAATGTATTTAGTGAACACGAGACCAGACATTTTCTATGCGTTTAACCAACTAAGTCAACCGATGGTTAAGCCTACCAAACTCTTTTGGAAGGCAGGTAAGCATGTCCTGAGATATCTAAAGGGCTGATCTGAGTATGGATTATGGTATAGATAGACAAATGAGGTGAATTTGCACGGATTTACGGATGCAGATTGGGTGGGCATCCCAACGGATAGAAAGATCACATCAGGGGGGATCTTTAGTATCAGATCTACAGTTGTTTCTTGGTACAACAGGAAAAAAAGATCTGTGGCACTCAGTTTAGCAGAAGCAGAATACATGGCAGCAAGTCCAGCTACATGTGAGGCTATCTGGATGAGAAAGATCTTGGTTGATTTGTTTGGTTCTCATTTAGATCTGATGGTGATTCATTGTGACAATCATAGTTGCATTAAACTCTCGATTAATCATGTGCTTCATGATATATCTAAGCATATAGATATCCAATATCATCATCTCAGAGATTGTGTGCAGCGGAAGATCATGTTGCTTCAATACATTCCTACGAAAGAACAGGATGCAGACATTCTGACGAAGGCGCTCACCAAGAGAAAATTCGAATATCATAGAGACAGGATTGGGGTGAAGGATAATCCCTTTCTTGTTGAGAGGGAGTGTTGAAAAGTCAACAAGAAACATGTGTCTAATTTACTTTTCCCTTAAATAAATTGGAAAATAAATATTAATCTATTATCTCATTTATAACTGAGTGATTTGGAGTTGTAACATAATTATAAGTGTAGTTAAGTGAGTTAAGCTCAATTGTACTAGTTGTAACTAAACTTGCACTAGTGAGAGTTCAGTGAATTAATTATTAATTAATTCACAATCAGTGAACTCACATGCAACTGAAGATTCGCCACAGTTAACTACATGCATGTCAGATCCAGTGGAGACCCAGTTGAGATAACAGGTGAAAGGGATAGTTTGGCTATCAGTTGTGATTTGAGTGAAGTGCACTCATGCAATCACACATGCAGTGGATATGCTCATTAGCATGTGCAAACTAGGCAATTCAAATTCATTATGAGAATTCTAATTGCAAGGATTGTGCAAAGGAGGCAGGCTGTCTGGACATAGAGAATTGGCACATGTATTTGTTGATTTTTGCATGACAGTGTGAGACGATTGTATTGTACTAAGAGCTCTTGGATTAGAGTTTTGTATGATATTGTTTCATGATCCATGATATACATAATATATGATAGTGGGGTTTTTAGCTTTACGCTTTCTCGGTAAAACTTTTGTGTTATGTGTTCTTGATATTTCATTTTGTGATCATGGTTTAATTTTCCACAAGAATAATAGTAGAAGTGATTATGTATTTAATAGTGGCATATAATTGTTAGATCAGGAGAATCGCAGGAAATACTTAATTTGTATTGAAATTTCTACAAAATGGACACCGGAAGAACTTTCATAGCTGACATTGTTTCAATGCAAGAATGGAAGCAAGGTCCTCATCGACCAGTATATCAATTTTCTCGTGTTCCTTCTCCCTCCAATGGACATACATCATGTTCCATGGCAGATAAAAAAGGGAGTTAGCTCTTGTATTTTAATTTTTTCAAGCCTTTTGAGGGTGTAAGCGGGATATTTTGGCCACAGTTGCATATGTATGATGGTAGACTATTTTCTTCCTGCGTACATATGCAGTATGTCCTTGGAAAAACTACGTACACACAGGGCCGCTCTTTTTGGGAGAGAGCGCACCCTCTAAACAAAAGGAAATGCATAAAGAAGGAATTGAAATGTAGGAGGGATACATTTGTACTTACTTGGTTTGAGCGAAAGTTCGTTTCGTCCTCTGAAGCTCCTGGAATCAACTTCTTTAGCAAAGGGGTTTTTTTCTCCTTTTGGTCAATTCTCAAAATGCAATGGTAAAAATGAGTTGTCATCTTCTATTTATAGATGTTTTGGCCCTTTTTGCCACTTTTCCTAGCCCAGAATTCATTTGATTTTGTTCCTAAGTTTCTTATTAGATATTACGATACACTTTTCCTTTTGGTTTGGTAACTTTTGGGAGATGGGTCACTTAAAGGGTCCTTTGGTAAAGGTCATTTTTTCAACTTTTTTCATATAAGTTAGGATTTTTCCTCCACTTTATACATCTCATTGTCTTTTCCGTTTTGCTATAGAATCGATCCCACTGAAGTGCAATACGAAACCTTCATTGCTGCTATAGAAGTGTCATGATTAGGTGGTAGAGCCTACCTTTACATGGATGCCCTAGGTAGATCCTTGTTGTATTTTTGCATCCATGTTGTCTATAATGAATTTAGGCTCGAGAGTCCTTGTTAGTCCTATCATGATTACGAGATTGAGCCTCATTCATCTGATGCACCATCATTCTTGGCCTCACCCTTAGGACTCCCCAAAAATGAGCACAATTTGTTGTCTTTCAAGCTCGCTTTGAAATCTAAAAGCAACATCCGACGAGACTGCATTTAGGATGTTCAATCTTGTTTGAATTAACTAAGAAAAGTAACCTTCTGGAGTCTTCTTTAAGCCCTTTTTAGACTCTCTAAACATGAAAATATTTACGAGCGATCCTGTTTCCCTTCACACTCGCCAAACTCAAATTTGAAGGCATGTTTGTCCGGCGGTAGTTTACCCCATTTTTGGTCCGGATGGTCAATTGTATGAATAAAGGTATACTCTAGGAACCTTGATTCGCTAGAAGAATATTCTCAGGTATACGTTTAACCCTTTTTCGGGCCTGAGGGACTAAATTTACGAAAAATGAACATTCTCCTTGGTTTTGGTTTATCACCTTTTTTGGGCATGAGGGACTAAATTTACGAAAAAGGAACATTCTCCTTGGTTTTGGTTTATCACCTTTTTTGGGACTTGGAGATTACTTACGAAAAAGGAACCCCCATGGAGTCCATAGTTAAGCTCTTTTCAGACTCCCTAAAATTGAAAAGATCGCCAAGTGACCTTGTTCCTTCACACTCATTAAATTGGTCCATAAGAACATCTACTGGCATGAGTTTAACCATTTTTCCGGCTTGTAGATTATGGAGCAAAAAGGTATGCCTCGAGAGATTTGTCTCACCAGGAGAGTTCTCCTTAGTAACTTTTATAATTTTTTGGGCTAAGGAGACTAAATTTATAAAAAGGCAATGAGTCCATAGTTAATCTCTTTTCAGACTCCTTAAAATTGAAAATATTGTCGAGTAATCTTGTCTTTGTCACACTCGTTAAAACGGTTTTGAATAGACGTCTTTTTGGTGTAATTTTACCCCTTTTTCGAACCAACTAGACTATATTTGAAAGATGTGCTCCTTGAAGTCTTCTTTTAAATTTTTTCAGACTCTCTAAGTGTGAAAAAACTACCAAGCTTATCTTCTCTGAGCTCGTTAAAAATACATAGAAGGGGGTTCTATCGTGTCTTGCTAATCACATTTACATCTCTGTGTCTTTGGCCTAATGCCAGCTCCATGTTGCTCTCAACTGAACCTTTGAAGCATGCCTTATACACAAGCCTTATAGAACCTTGCCTCTACGACCTGCCACCTTGACCCATGGAGGAATTTTCCCCGAGTGTCCTTTTCCTACACATGTCTCCTTGCTCTGAGAATTAGTGTGTTCCTTGCGCCTGGAACTAGTATGCTTGTTTGCGAATGTTAGGATATTTAGACACTTAGGAGTTAGTTAATATATACTTGGTCTAATGTGTCATTAGGTAAAAGTGTGTTTCTTAGTGTGTTTCTTTAGTATGCATGAGTATTCATTTGAAGTTAGGAAATCTGACGGTCACGATATGTTCCCGACATAGAGTGATCTGAAGATTCATACTCTCCTCGATATTAATGACCATTGATCTATGGCTTAACACCCGATTGGTCCATGATCTTTATTTAAATATCATGGAGGGTCATTTGTCGATGATATATTGTGAGAAACTCTCTTGTGAAATCTCTTTGTAATATTTTTATTTTGCATTAATAAACTGTTCCAAGTGGCCACATTGGTTGGGGTTGTGGATGTTTCCCCCTAGGGGTTTTACCACATGAAAACATCGGTGTATTGATCTTTGATATGTGTATATGAGTGGTTACTGAAGGTTTTCATCCTTTGTTGGAATACCTATGTTGTCGAACATGGTATCCGAGCCTTTTGAGGAGCCGCTCCTGTTGTAGGTTGAGATCGTAAAGATGATTGCCTCATCTCCATTTTCTGTCATTTCCATACATTTATGGGCTGGAAGGACTGTTTCATTGCATCTGGGGTACTCATTTCAGTCAATAACACTTTTTTTTAACTCGAAAAGGTTTCTGTTTTCCCAAGTTACATCCATTTTAGTCAAATCCAGAGGTATAAAGCCTGAATACACATTTTTTTAATTTTTGCAGAGTATCATTTTTGGTTTTATTTCGGTTTTGTATTATTTATTTTCGGGTTTCTACTCTTTTAGATCTGTGTATCATCTTTTCCCCGCACCCTGTCCGACCTTGGAAAATCAAATACAGATAGGAAAAGTTGTATCTTTCGGGTAAGCTAACCAAGATCCAACCCTTGTTGTCATCGAGAAGCGAAATATTTTTCTTGAGTGAAAAGAGGTTTTTTTTAGCACGCTCTCCAAGGCCATCTTAAAAAACAACAGCAACAACAATAAAACCCCCAATCCTCTTCCTAAAAAATACAATATGTTTTTTTAGAACATTTGATTAAAAGTTGTCTTATTAAGTAAGAGGTCTTGAGTTCAATAACAACAACAACCCCAATCCTCTTCCTAAAAAATACAATATGTTTTTCTAGACCATTTGGTTAAAATTTGTCTTATTAAGTAAGAGGTCTTGAGTTCAAGTCTTTCTTTTGTTTCTTTTTTTGAAAAAGTTCATGCTCAAATTGTAAAGTGTATTTCACTTCAAGTATAAAAGTAAATCACTATAATTAGCTTTAATATTTTATTTTAGAGTTATTTGTTTTGCATGAAAATTTTCTTTTATAAAGTAAGTTCATTATAAAAGTGATCCCCACTTCTCTTTATAAAAGTGGGTCACTTCATAAAGAAACTTACATGATCACATGGTCCTTTGGTTACCGTTTATGCCTTTTTTAAAAAGGGCATAACTCTGACATCCAAAGTCCGTTTTCAGTGCCGTTTTTTTTTTTAAACCGCATAACTTTTCGAGATATTTCCATCCAGATCATTAGTTTCAGTTTTTAAATCCATATTATCTTCATATTTAATATGGATTCTAAAAGTAATCTCTTGCTTACCAGCACCGACTACTTCCAATGGAAATCTCATATGGAATATTTATTAAGAAGTAAAGGCTTGTACCAGATTACCTTGGGAAAGGAAAATGCACCCATTGATGATGATAAGAAAGTCAAATGGGCTAATAGGAGTGATGAAGAATGTGCACTAATCAGAATGTCCATCTCTCCTGATTTAAGGTTCCACCTTAAAGAAATTGATGACCCCAATGAAGCTTGGGAAAAGATTGAATATGTGTTTGGTAAACTCAATATTATTCGAGCAAAACAGTTAGAAAATCAAGTACTGACCTTAAGTCCAAGTGATTTTTCTTGCCTTGGAGACTATCTATCTAAGTTTAAAACAATCATAATTTTATGTGAAGAATGTGAGATAGAAATGGAGGAAGAGAGTTGCATCTATCTTATTCTTTCTAAGATAAGTAGTGCATATTATGTGTTTGTATCTACCTTTTATGCCATGAGAGAGGATATAGGGAAAGCTTATACAAAACCCACTCTTGAGTCCTTTTGTGCTGCTTTGATTAGAGAGCAAGATAATCTTATACAACTTGGAGTGATCAACATTGCAGGTACCTCCAAAAAAGAAGCCTTAGTTTCCCAGTAGAAAGATAAACCAAAGTATCCCAAGAAGAAACATACTCACTACAACAACAAGCAACATAAGGGTCCCAAATCCACTCAGATAGCTTCAGATACTAATGGTGACAAAGGAGAAAAATATAAAAGTAAGAAGACTAACAACCATTGCAAATTTTGTGATAAAGATGGTCATGATGAGTCCAAATGTTTCAAGAAGATGGTAGATTTAGAAGCATCGATGAATAAGCACAACATCAATATTGATTATAATTCTTCTTCTTCTTCTCATAGACATGCACTTTCCTCTTCTAGTTTCTCCTTCAATACAACTTCTATTTCTTATTAGGATGAATGGCTTATTGATTCTGGAGCATCTTATCATATGGCTAAGGATAAAGGAATATTTTCTTCTCTAAATGAATGTAACACCACGAAAATATTTGTTGGTGATGATAGATCTCTTAGTGTTGTAGGATCTAGAACAGTTCAAGTAGATAATCGTCATTTCAATGATGTATTATGTCTTCCAAGTATTTCTTGTAACCTTCTATCAGTATATCAAATCACTCATTTAGGTGAAGGTAAAACCATAGAGTTTTCACCTCACCAAGTTGTAATCAAGGATCTAAAATATCCTAAGCATGTTCTTGCAACTAGAAATGTTGATGATATTACCAGGTTGTACAACTTTGACAACTTTGGGTCATCATATTTTTCATCAATTTTTGTTGCTCATAGCGATGAATTGAGAAAACTTTGGCATGAGTGGTTTGGTCATCTAAACTATCGCTCATTGCAACAACTATGTAATCAACATATGGTGATTGGTATTCCTTCTATTTCATGTAGAGATGGTGTTTGTGTCAATTGTGTTCTCGACAAACATCATCGGGACACTTTTGACAAACGTGCCTCTTGGCACACCTCGAGCCCTTTGCAACTTGTTCACAGTGATTTGTGTGGTCCACTTTCTTCTCCTTTTTCTGGGTGCAAGTATTTCTTAACTTTCATTGATGATTTATCCAGACATACTTGGGTTTACCTCTTAAAACTTAAGAGAGAATTTTTTGACAAGTTTTTGGCCTACAAGGCCCTTGTAGAAAAGAAATATGGACATCAAATTCAAAAGTTAAGAACATATGATGGAGGCGAATATGTGAACAATAATTTTACAAGTTATTGCACTACATAGGGAATCCAATTGCAACACACTGTTCCATATACACCACAACAAAATGGTGTTGTTGAGAGAAAGAATTGCACATTAAAATAAATGGCTCATTGTATGATCCAATCTAAGGGATTAAGTCTAAAGTATTGGGCAGAAGCAATCAATTGTGAAAATTACATATTCAATTGCACTCCCACAAAGGATGTTAAAAATATAACACCGGAAGAAGCTTGGACTAAAATTTAAATAGATGGAAGTCACTTCCATGTATTTAGTAGTATAGCATGGGCTCACATTTCTGATGAGAAAAGAAAAGCATTGCATCCTAAAAGTGAGAAGTGTATATTTGTTGGTTATTCTTAAGATGTAAAAGGTTATAGACTTCTTCAACCACATTGTCATGAAATTATTATTAGAATAGATGTTAAATTTGATGAAAATCTCTTGGCCTGCGAGCCTAATTCGACGATTGTTCCTTCTTCATCTTGCGATCCATATTCGACATATGTGCCTTCTTCTGTTCCTATTTTGATTTCTTCTTCAGATGATGACGGTGAGGATGAAAATCCACCTCTTCCTGCTCACCTTCCTCTAGAAGAGTCCTTTGAACCTGAACCAGCACCAGTTCCACCCCTTCCTAGATGGGTTCATTCAACACGAGAAGCAGTTGGTGGTCTTACTCGGTGATCCTTCAGATCAACGTTGAACACATTCACATTTCTAGCGAGCCTCTTCTCTTTTGGATCAAGTTTCAGAGACTCATGATCCAGAGACATCTGCAGAAGCTTCAGGTCATCCAGTTTGGGATACAACAATCAATGAAGAGGATCGTTCTTTAATGTGAAACGATACTTGCGATCTTGTACCTCTTCCAAAAGGAATAAAACTTTTCAGATGTAAATGGGTCTATAGAACTAAGTATGCATCAGATGGAACTGTTGAAAGACACAAGGCTAAGTTAGTTGCCAAAGGATTTTCCCAAGTTGAAGGAATTTACTATAATGAAACCTTTGCCTCTGTAGCCAAAATGAATTCCATACACCATGTTCTTACCCTTGTTTCCTCACATAAATGGGAGGTCCATTCGATGGATGTTAAATATGCCTTCTTTCATGGACATTTGCAAGATGAAATCTACATGGAACAACCTCTTGGCTATGTCTAGAATGACTCTATCCTTGTTTGTTTCCTTAATAAATCTCTTTATTTTCTTAAGCAATCTCCCTGAGCTTGGTATGCCAAAATGGAAAACTTTCTTATTGACACCAAATTCTCTAGATGCCATTCTGATCCTAATGTCTATACCAAGAAAGTAAGAAGTTGTATCATAATCCTTGTCCTTTATGTTGATGACCTTATTCTTACTGGTAGTGACTCAAAACTTTTAAACCATGTGAAAAACATCCTTAAGAAGAAATTTGAAATGACAGACTTAGGCTTTTTGCACTATTTCCTTGGCCTCCAAGTTTTGCAAACCAATTTAGGAATTTTTCTTTCCCAGTCTAAGTATGCTTGTGACCTTCTTCGTCTCTTTCACATGGATGATTGTAAACCATCCACTTCTTGCTTTCATCCTATAGTCAATCTTACTTCCACCTGTACTTCTCTTGAAGTTGATGCCACCCTATACCGTCAGTTAGTTGGTAGCCTTTAATACTTTAATCATACCCATACTGATCTTTCCTTTGATGTTGTTATTGTTGCTCGGTATATGAAAACACCCCATGAAATCCATTGGAAAGAAGCTAAAAGGATACTTTGCTATGTTCGTGGTACATTTTACTTTGGGATACATTACAGTTCAGGGGGGACTCCTTTATTGGTTGGTTTCACTGATTCATATTGGGCCGGTGACCTTGATGATCAGAAGTCTACTACAAGTTATGTTTTCAGCCTTGGTTTAGGACCTATCACTTGGGCTTGTAAGAAGCAACAGGATATTTCACGTTCTTCATCAAAAGTAGAGTACCAAGCAATGGTAAATGCAAGTTAGTAATCCTTGTGGCTTCAATAGATCCTTTTAGAGTTTGGATTCAAGCAACAACGTCTGACCAGTATTTGGTGCGACAATCAGAGTGCCACCAATCTTGCCAAAGACCTAGTTCAACATCAGTGCAACAAGAACATCGAGATACACATGGACTTCATCATATAGCTCGTTCATGATCAAGTTATTGAAGTGCTCTTTTACCCTACAGAAGATAAAGTTGCAGACATTTTCACAAAGTCTCTTATAGAAGTCAAGTTTTCCAAACTTCGATCTATGTTAGGAGTTCAGGAAGTTTTCATTAAGGGGGGCTAGGCTCTAATGCCTCCTTCCTTCTCCTATTGTGTCAACATTGTAAATCCTTCAATCCTATCTCAAGTTGTTCTTAAGGGGGGATGTTAGGATATTTAGACACTTAGGAGTTAGTTAAGATCTACTTGGTATAATGTGTCATTAGGTAAAAGTGTGCTTCTTAGTGTGTTTCTTTAGTATGCATTTGTAGTTAGGAAATCTGATGGTCACGACATGTTCCCGACATAGAGTGATCTGATGATTCATACTCTCCTCGATATTAACGACCATTGATCTATGGACTAACACCCAATTGGTCGATGATCTCTATTTAAAGATCATGGAGGGTCATTTGTTGATGATCAATTGTGAGAAACTCTTGTTGGCCCTTGGTTATGGATTAAGAAAGAAAGTGAAGAAAAAGGAAGAAAAAAGATGAAGTATGAACTGCGCGAAAGGCATAATGACTGAGAATGGGTTGAAGTGGTCAAAGAAGCAAAAAAGAAGGAGAGAAGTAAGAGAAAGCAAGCAGTTGAATGAGAATATCAAGGAAGACAGATAAGAAAGGAAGATAGATCATGGACAACTCAACAAGAGGAAAAAGCCACCGACGGATGCTTTGGAGCACCTCGTGGGAAAGAAGGAAAGATAGTTTGGCAAAGCCTTGAAAACGTAGGTCAAGTTGACCTAGGGTTTTGGTATTTATGGTTTTGACACCTAGATTTTGACCTAAGGTTGTATAAGAGTCATTGTAATGTATAAATAAAGGTCTAAAGGACCAGGGAGGGTGGGATAGAGTTTTGGTTGTGATATCGAGTGATTATTGTTTTGTGAGAGAGAAGTGTTGAGCATGAGAGCATTCTTGTATTATTAGATCTTCAGCTAGGTGCGAAGATAAACCCTACAGCCAGGTGCACAGGGAGGGGAGATAGAGAAGAGAGAGAGAGAGATCTATAAGATAAGTGTGCAGATAGAACTGTATTTTTTCACGTAATATATCAAGAAACAATTTTTTGGACGTAGCCCGAGGGAAGGGGTGAACCACGTATATCTTGTTGTCCTCTATGATTGATGTTGTATTCTTTGCTTCTGGTTAGCCTGTTATTTCATTATTGATCTAGATCTAAGATATAACTATGCAAAGTAGGTTTAAGTTGGAAAGTAATATCTAGTTGTTGTGTGTTATTGTTCTGGATCCACTTTGCATTTCTTATGGTTTTAGACACCTATGTCCTCTAACCCCCTATTTCTACTTTGGGTGAGACTGCATCTGCTTTGTAGGTGTTTCTGAAAGGGCCAGTAGTTAGGGCTTGTTAGTGCACTATTAGAATTGAACCTTGGGTCTTCCCTTGTGCCAACAAATGGTTTCGTTGCAGGGACTGGGATATTCTTGAGGGAATGTCAAGGTGGTTTCCATCGAAGACAAATATTCAAAAGTGGAAAGAAGAACAAGAAAGGGACTTCATCGAAGATCAGAACAAGAACCCTAGCCTTAATATAGAGGATTGGTTGGGAAGGTATATCTTTACTGATATACATAATATTTTATTTGGATGAATTCATAAGGAGCTATACGAGTGGTTAGCCAGATTAGCAGATACTCATTTTGAGATCAGATCTAGACCACCTATGGTTTGGACGTCGACGCTGATCAAGAAGGTCAAGAGAGTTGATAATTCCATGTCAAGAGCAGTAGATCACTGGTTCGATAACACTATTGGAGGGTACATTATTGAGTTTGTTCTTGACAGAGTAGAGTCATATAGCCAAGCAGAGAGATATTTCTTTAAGGGACCTAGAGGAAACTTTTAACACTTTTTGAAGTTGAAGATCAAGATGCTATTGCATGAGAAGAACATATTGAAGATACAGTAATTAGATGGATTGAAAATCTAATGTTCAAGAACACAAATAGTGACAACGACACAGAGTTTGTGCATATGTGTAGTGGGAGAACTTTCAGAGAGGTTCCTATGGTAAATCTGTTTGATCAAAGCCACAAACCACTGGCATATGATGAAGGGTTCTACAGTGGAGAATAAGAATATCTATTGAATGAGTAACAGTCAGGGTTCGCTAGGGAAGAGGAAGAAAAGACTGCAAAATCTCGTCGGGAAGAATTAGAAACTTCAGGAACTACGTCGACTATCAAAGTAAGTACTATTACTCCTTCTTTTGTTTTAGTAGCGTTAAGTAACCACAATAGTCAGAGTTATCAGATCACTCAAAGAACTGTTACCAGCAATTCGGTACATACTTAGTCAAGAAACCTAGGAAGATATATGGCACATAAAATGAGTCTACCTTTCTTTAGAGGAGATGGATCTGGAGATCTTGATCAGCACTGGTTTTTATGCAAAGCTATATAGAGTATAAAGCAAGTCAATGATGAAGATGTTAAGAAAGATCCTTTTAGTACTACCTTGAGAGACTGTGCACTGAGATAGTACATGAAGTTTTTTAAAGGAACTATACAACCTAAATCATTGAACAATATAAAAATTGCGTTGAGTGCAAAATTCAAGAAACCCAAGTCGGAGTCGTAGTGCATTACAGAACTAAAAGAAATCAAGCAGAGAGTAGTTGATCTTGTTTGGGAGTTTGATCAGAGGTTTAAGACCTTGACTAGCCATTTGAGTTTTCATATCCTAGATGAGCAGAACAAGGAATGGTTCATTGTTGCCCTCCTACCACACATCAGAGTTCCTTTGATGCAGCAGAAGGTCGCTTCGTAGGCTGAGGTTCTGGAGATCACCATGAAACTAGAATAAGCCCCTAGGGGAGAATCCAGCTCAGGTATGAGTCAAATTTTGAATCGTCTAACTGTCTTATCTCTGTAGGTTGAAGATATGAAGAAAGAAAAGGGAAGAGATAAAAGAGAAGACATCTGGTGTATCAGATGCAAATCAGAGGGCCATGATAAAGAGCATTGTCCCTTATTTCATGAGTACTTGGATTCTATATCTCCAATCCCTTTGAAGTAGGTTACTCTACCTTGGTGCAAGGTATGTACAAATATGCATCGCCTTGGGGAGTGCTACTACATGCAAAAATATGTCCAGACACCTACCAATTTTTACTACACATTCTGTAAATCTGTGGGGCATGATGAGAAGGATTTAGGGCTTATGATCTCTTGCATGAAAGGTCAAGATATACATATAGGATTCAAGGAGAGATGTAGCAGGAGGTAAATGCTAGGTATTTTAACTCTCCAGGAAAAGGAAAATTCAACCCTCACGGGGGATTCAGAGGAAGAGGATGAGTAGGAGGCATGGGTCAAGGTCAAGGTCAGATCATTTATTATAACTGCGCACAACCAAGACACTTGGAAAGGGACTGTCAGAATCCTTGTACCACTTGTAGCTACTGCAACTCATTTGAACATGTTATCAAATATTGTTCAGTGTTGTTAGCCAAACTTCAGGAGATATGAGGAGGAAAACAACAAGTACAATTAATCTCAGCAGAACCTCACGGAGAGTACCCCTAGAGTCATTGTTATCACTAGAGGAGGCGCTGTGACAGGAGAAGACAGAGTGACCCCAGGAAAGACTACAAAATAATCAAGGGTCAAAAGAGCTGCAGAGAAGACATAAGTGTTTGATCCAAGGAAAGAAAAGAAGATGTTTGATGAGGCAAGAAGAGACTTTGGAAGAGATCAAGTTTCTTCATCAAAAAGACAACCATAAGTAAGAGAATGTGGGATGCCTATGGCATTTGATCAGTCTGCATCACCTAGAGAAGGAAAAGAGGTTAGCAAGCTTATGGAATTCTTATGTACTTGCATTAATTTGATTAAGGATGAAAGAGCTATGCAAGAATTACAATACTTGATCAGACAATATGATATAGGGAGGGTAGACCCTCTGTTGAATAAATAAATACATCAAGTATATAGAAAGAGAAGAACAAACAAGGAACTACACCTTAATGCTCAGATTAGGGACTATGACATATATTATGTGGTCCTCGACTTAGGACCAGAATTCAATGTTATGATGAAGGAGACCTAGGCACTAATGGGAAAACCTAAGCTGATTTACTCCTGTATCAAGCTTACGATGGATAATCAGTAGGCAATAAGCCCCTTTACGAGACTAGAGCATGTCCCTATGGACATAGATGGGGTAAGAACATTTGAGGACTTCGAGGTGATTGAGATAGTTGACGATAGTTGTCCTTATCCTGCATTGTTAGGAATTGATTAGGATTTCAACAATTCCACTGTTGTTGACTTAAAGAAAAGAAGAATGACATTTTAAGGTGATGGAATTAGGGTCTTTGCACCTATGGACCTTGATGAAGGTTTCAGATACATAGAACCCATAAGAGAAGAATACCATGCATACGAACTAGAGAATATATATAAATTGATAGCAAGGCAGCAGGATTACATTAATCCTACAACATATGGTAATTTAAGCTGGTGAAGTGACAGTGCATGCTCATCAAATTTGAAAGAAGCACTAGAGAATTGGTAGAACAAAATGTATGAATTTTTTGCGCGAAGGTGTGCTAGACTGACCAGGGAAGTTCATTGGATTGGCACAGAAGTAAGTATTCTTCCCACATTTGATGGTTTAAATCATTTAGAAACTTTCTTATTGGAATTTGAATAAATTGTACCGGTACAATAGAGGTTGTTGGCACTGGATGAATATTTAAAAGAAACGTCGACGAGATGGTGGGGAATGCACAAGAAGAAAATCATAGATTGGGTACAATGTCACACTTTGATGACAATGTGCTTTTCAGAACAAGTCAAAGGATGTGAAGTTTGATACATAGGTCAAATCTATCTAAAGGACCATGTGCAAAGTTTTGAGGAGGCTTGGAGCAACATTCCTCAGGAACAGTGGGTGCATAAATTCATCAACACTTTGGACACAATGCCTATTAATTGGCATCTTCAAGCAAAATTGCACCTCGCCACTTTAGATTGGTATGATATGAATCAAAACATTTTAGCTACATTTTTATATGAGAGTCAGTATCCCATAATGGATCAAGATTTACAAGTTGTAAGACATAAATTCTTTAAGGAGGCACCTAACCTCCTTGTTGAGAAAGAAGAGGATGAATGGAATGTAGCTTTTCAGAAATTTCAAGGTTGTTACAATATCAATGTTGATGAAGACGGTGATCTTAAAAATGTGAACATCATAGAAACTGAAGGATAGAGAGAAAGAGAAGGACCAGGAGTCAAACTACCTCTTATTGGATAGCCAATTAAAATCAAGAAAGTTAATATTGGAATAGATCATGCACCTAAACTCGCAAATGTTGGAGATTATTGGGATGATGCCACCATTGATAAGATCACAGAATTATTGCATGAATATCAGGACTTGTTTCGAACCAAGTTCATAGACATGAATGGAATTAAAGGGGCCATGGGAGAAATGAAGATCCCCTTAAAAATAGATGCAAGGGTAGTCAAGAAGAGACCCTACAGATTGAATCCCAAGTATAAGAAGAAATTCAAAATTGAATTAGACAGAATGTTGGAAGCAGGAATCATAGAACCTATTGAAGAGTCAGAATGGATTAACGCTATGGTGGTCCAAGATAAGATGACAGGAGAGATCAGAATCTGTGTGGATTTAAGGAAACTGAACGATGCATTCTTACATGATCCATTCCCTACACCATTTACTGAAGAAGTCTTAGATAATGTGGGAGGACATGAAGTTTACTCCTTCACAGATGGATGTTTAGGTTATCACGAGATCAGGATTGCTAAGGACGATTCCATAATACCACATTTACAATAGAATGGGGTTATTTCCAATAAACAATGATGCCTTTTTCATGGAAGAATGCACCAACAATCTTTTCCAGGGTGGTGGTTGAAGCATTCGAGGAATTTTTACATAAATTTTTGGAAGCATATTTTGATGATTGGACTATTTTTATCCTATTGCAAAATCATATTGAATGTTTAAGACTAATGTTGGATAAGTCCAGGCAGTGTCAGATTTCCTTGAACCTGAAGAAGTGTATCTTATTTTCACCCTTTAGAGTGTTGCTAGGCCATATTGTGTGTAAGCAGAGGTTGCTGGTAGATCCTTCCAAGATTGCCATCATTGTCGATATACCTCCTCCTAATTTGGTTCGATAGTTGCACACTGCACTGGGACATACTGGATACTACGGAAAGTTCATCAAGGGATATGCACAGATAACAACACCCATGGAAAAAATTTTAAATAAATATTGTCAGTTTCAATGGTTAGAGGAATGTCAGCAGAGCTTTGACACACTGAAACAAAAAATGGTCATTGTGCCTATTTTGGTTTTCCCATATTGGATTAAGGAATTTCATGTGCATGTCGATGCATCATCTATTGCATTATGAGAATTATTAGCACAACTAGGAGTAGGATATATTGACCATCCATTATCCTTTGCTAGCAGGAAGCTCTCTACAGCTGAGAAAAATTACACTACCACTTAGAGAGAAGGTTTAGCCATGGTGTAGGCACTACAAAAATTTCAACACTAATTGTTGGGTGGACATTTTAAGATGTTCACTAATCACTCTGTATTGAAATACCTGGTCAAAAAGCCAGTGTTGGGGGGAAGAATATGCATATGGCTACTCTTATTCCAGGAATATGATTTTGAGATTGTGGTCAAGCCAGGGAGAATGAACAAGGGACCTGACCACTTGTCTAGGGTATAACATGGAGAGGAACCTATGAGTTTGGAGGATACACTAATAGATGCACAGTTGCTAGCCATCAGAAAGGTTGATGATCACTTCACTAAGATCGTCCAGTTTTTATCAACAAGAATGGCACCTCACGAATATACAATCATTCAGAAGAAACAACTGGTATTTTGTGCTATGGATTTTTCACTTATAGAGTGACATATATATAAGATGGGACTTGATGAGATATTGAGGATATGCATTATGGAGGCAGAAAGACCACTGATTCTAGAAGAATCACATGAAGGCATCGTAGGAGGACATTATGCATGGAAAGCAACAACACAAAAGGTTCTTAGAGCTAGCCTCTGGTGGCCCACGTTACACAAAGATGCCAAGGAATACTACAAAGCCTGCGATGTATGCCAAAGGGTTGGAAAACCTTCCAGAAAAGATGAGATGCCTTTAGCACCTCAACTAACTTTACAGACCTTTGAGAAATGGGCTATTGATTTTGTGGGACCTATCAACCCACCAGGAAAGTGCATATGAGCTCGATACATCATCATTGCAATAAAGTATTTGACCAGGTGGGCAGAAGCAAGAGAAGTTAAGGACTGTAGTGCAACTACAGTTGCACGGTTCATATTTGATGATATCATAACTAGGTTTGGATGCCTGAAGATTCTTATGAGTGATCAAGGTACACATTTTATCAATAATACTATTGAATCCTTGACTCAGGAATTTGCAGTCCGCCACCAGAATAACACTCCATACCATCCACGGGCGAATGGGATAGTCGAAGCTTTCAATAAGATCTCGGAGACTGCACTGATGAAGATTTTCAGTGTGAACAGGGATGATTGGGATTTGAGAGTACCAACATTGTTATGGGCTTATAGAACCACTTGCAATAAGTTGACAATGCAGACTCCCTTTAAGTTGGTTTATGGCCTAGAAGCAGTGGTCCCTATGGAATATTTGGTTCCTAGTATAAGAATTGTAGCATTCATAGATATGGATGACACTGGCACTGTTCAAAATAGGCTCGTGTAGTTGGTGGAACTGGAGGAAGACAGATTTCTTGTGGGATATCATCAGCAGGTATAGAAGGAACAATAAAAGGCCTATCACAACATACATATCAAGAGGAAATCCTTTAAGCAAGGAGATCTGGTATTGGTATATGAAATCATGTTCATGAATCATCCAGGGAAGTTTAGGACACATTGGCTTGATCCATATGAGGTTGCATATGTTACAGAAGGAGGAGCTGCGCAGTTGAAGACTTTGAATGGAGAATGGAAGGAAGGCTTAGTGAATGGGAGCCGATTGAAATTGTATTATGACGACCAACTGCCTTGCAACACTCAGTAAAAGCATAGAGAAGAAGGGTCTAGGTACCAGGTGTAGTTGAAACTGGGTACCCAACATAGAAAAGAGAGTCTACACATAACAGGGAGGGACAAAGAAGAAAGCAAGTCGAAGTGATATAGAAAGGTCCAATACTATAGTGACTCAGTACAAGTCACAGGTGAGTTTTGGGGGCATGTTGGCCCTTGGCTATGGATTAAGAAAGAAAGCAAAGAAAAAGGAAGAAAAAATATGAAGTACGAACTGTGCGGAAGGCACAATGACCGATAATGGGTCGAAGTGGTCAAAGAAGCAGAAAAGAAGGAGTGAAGTAAGAGAAATAAATTCATTGAATGAGAAGATCAAGGAAGACAAATAAGCAAGGAAGATGGATCATGGACACCTCAGCAAGCGGAAAAATCCACCGACATATGCTTTGGAGCACCTCATGGGAAAGAAGGAAAGATAGGATGGTGAAGCCCTAAAAACACATGTCAATTTGACCTAGGGTCTTAGACACCTAGGGTTTTGGTATTTAGGGTTTTGACACCTATGTTTTGACCTAAGGTTGTCTAAGAGTCATTGTAATGTATAAATAAAGGTCTAAAGGACCAGGGAGGGTGGGCTAGAGTTTTGGTTGTGATATCAAGTGATTATTGTTGTGTGAGAGAGAAGTGTTGAGTGTGAGTTCATTCTTGTATTGTAATATCTTCAGCTGGGTGCGAAGATCAACCCTATAGCTAGGTGCGCAGGGAGGGGAGATAGAGAAGAGAGAAAGAGAGAGAGATTTGCAAGCTAAGTGCATAGATAGAACTGTATGTTTTCACATAATATATCAAGAAACACAGTTCTATGGACATAGACCTAGGGAGGGGGTGAACCACGTATATCTTATTTTCCTCTATGATTGATGTTGTGTTCTTTGCTTTCAGTTAGCCTGTTATTGCATTATTGAGCTAGATTTGAGATATAACTATGAAAAGTAGGTTTAATTTGGAAAGTAATGTCTAGTTGTTGTGTGTTATTGTTATGGATCCACTTTGAATTTTTTCTGGTTGTAGACACCTGTGTCCTGCAACCCCCTATTGCTACTTCGGGTGAGACTACATCGGCTTCACAGGTGTTTCTGAAAGGGCCAGTAGTTATGGATTGTTGGTTCTATATTAGAGTTGAACCCTAGATCTACCCCTGTGCCAAAAAATCTCTTGTAAAATATATCTTTAATATTTTTATTTTTCATTAATAAACTGCTCCAAGTGGTCCCGTTGGCTGGGGTCGTGGATGCTTCTCCGTAGGGGTTTTACCATGTGAAAAAATCAGTGTGTTGATCTTTAATCTGGTTATGTGAGTGGTTATCGAAGGTGTTAGTCATCTGTTGTCAAACAATGAAACTCGTTCTTCCTTTGTAATGCAACATTCTTTTATTCTTTTTCAAGCTCTTTAAACAATTGAAAAAGACAAAAATATAAAAAAACCCCAAAAGAGGGGACGGGAAATATGTATTCTTTTTTGGCAACACAATGAGTTTCCCTTGGAAAAATCATGTCCTTCCATTTGTTCATTAAGCATTGGGATCTAGTATGACCTTAGGAAGTTGTTCTCGCTACATAGAGTTGTGTCCTCCTCCGTTTGGTTACTCTTCCAAACACATGGAGAGTTTGTGGTGCCACCTGCATCGTAAACTTATGTCAATGTCATGCTTCCTGAGTTTGCTCATCTTTTTTTATTTTATCCAAGGGAAGTTTCACCCAACCTAAGTCAACCTTTCTACAATTTGTCTCTTGACCTCATCATTCGGCCATCCTGAAAGTCCAGTCAAGTCTTGATTCAAAATAGACGAAGTTCTTTGCCTAATCATAGATATCCTCTCATATTTTCTTGATGAGTCGTCGAAGACCTTGGGGTAGTGAGTTATGCACTCCCATTATACTCATACCTGATTTTTGAAGATCTTGAAGTTGTTTCTCGAGCTATGAAGACCTCATCTCCAACCATCGAGCATTATTGGCTTCTTGAAGATGGATACTATACTTGTATATATTTGATTTTGATATGTAGATCCATTGTGTATTGCTCGCGGATACACTTTATATAGTTATATGAAATGGATATACAATGTATTTGATTGGAATCCATGATTTATTTCATCCCAAGCATGGGTATGCCTGCCTCAGAGAGACAATTGTTATTTTGCAGATGGAACCTCCCGAACTTTGGTCCCAGGCTCACTCGACTTTGTACATTGGTGAATATTTTGTAATGTATTTCAGCCATCAGATGCTCTTATGACCTCACACATTAGGGGGCATCTATTATAAATCTAAATTTCTCTATATATGCATACATGGCCTTCGCCCTCTTACTTGCATTTTTTGCCAAAGCACTGCTGAGTTTCTCTTCTTAAAAAAACAATTTTTAGAAGATGTGCGTGCCCTGCACCATTACTTACCATGTACATACTCTTTATGCACCACTACAACTCGCATACATACGCATGATGCACCATTATAGCCCGCGTATTCTTGCAAAAGTTGCAAGGAATTCATTGAAATTGATGGGCTATTGGAGGTTTCTCAACTAATCCTCGGCTATAGCACGTCACCCAACTGAATAACCATATTTTTTCATATAAAAGGAGGTTTTGGGGTCCCATTTCACATCTAGACATAAGAACAGTGAAACTCTACCTGATTTCACATCCCCTCCTTGCCCAAGTTATTGCATCCCCTTTTGTGAGAATTGCCTCAGCATTCCCTCATTTGCCCATTCTTCCTCCATCAGAACTCATTCACTTCCAAAGAAGAGATCATAAGGTTGAGAGGAGAAGATTATACAAAGGTGCACTTGGATCTTGGTGAAGAGGATCCTGGACCAGGTTTGCGGACGACAACCAACTTTGGTTTTAAAGGTATAATCATTGTGTTATTAATAAAAGAATTATTTTTCATGTCCCAAATGATGGTGTCTTAAATACTTTTATTTATTTGTGTTTTGACATTATAACATATAACCCTAACTTGTATATGGAATAACATGCTTTTCATTCTCTGTTTGTCAATATTTGGATGTAGGTCAACACTGGGAGGAGGCGTGCATTCATAGGAACTTCCAAGTGTGAGGAGGTCATCACCAGACATGGGATTTGAGGTATAGTTACCTGGTCTCCTTTTTATTTCTTTATTCATATGAGTTTTGGTATGTTTGGGGTAGTTAGATAATTAATTGAATTTTAGACGGTTAATCGATCTGTCTACATTCTGAACCCTGGTATACTCATAGGGGGGGTTTTGCCACTAGAAGTCATCTTATGGCAGTAACTCGACAATAATTCTATGGAGATACATTGAACATTTTTGGGCATGAGGACCAGAAAATTTAGTGGTCCAGAGCATATTCTTATTACTCATCCTCTTCTGCCCAAAAGGAAGTAATCTAGACGTCTGGAATCGCTCGTGAAAGCTGCATCCTAGAGGTTTTCGACTGTAAGGAGTTGATTTTCTGGTGTGCCGAGAGATACATTCCAAACCAGCGAATCATTCCCTTGTCTCCTTGTCACCTCAGGTATTTCCTAAGATGTTGAGACTTCCCGAACCAATGCTTACCTTCAAGGGTGAAGATTGTAGATAACTTTTAAAGAAGCATGAAAATGGGTTGGACCTCTTACCTGAGTTCCTAGAGAACCCAGAGGTTGTCCCCGAGGACATAGGTTGGAACATTTAAAAATCCTTTTCGGGAAATTGCTTGGCTTTTCACGATGGTAATAGGACAAGAAACTACAACCAACATTTCCCGCATGATTCTTTAAATTTTATACTTTACGGTCAACGAACAAGCCATCTTCGATTGGGGAAAGTTGATTTCCATTGAAATCTCTTCCCAATTGTCACAATACAAGAAGGAGAAAAAATTATTTATGTCATCTTATTTGGTTTTTGTGATAGCACATTGCTGTCAGCTTCTGAGATTATCTGTGTGTAAGAAGGTAAACTGTGAATTTGACTTAGTAACCTTATGGTATCAAACATTATGGAGGCACAAAGCCTCCCAACATTTTTATGAATATTTTAATGATTTTGTCTCATTTTTTAAAGGTTTGTTGTTTGGAAAGGACACTCCCCGGATGTCTGACCAAGCGAGTAAGTTTCTGGATAGGAAGGGGACACTAGAACAAATGGATAATTACAATGTCATAAGATTTTTTCGGTTCCAAGGAAAATCCTTCCTTCCTTCCATGCCGCATATTTGAAAAAATGTTTATTACTGAAATATAAAGGCAGTACAACTACTAGTTGCATTTTTTCTATGAAACGAGAAAAAATAAATTCATCCCTCTGACTTGGAAAGTTGGGGACTTAATATTCAGAAATATGAACAAGATTGATGAATTTGTAGGCCACTTCCACAACCTGAATCTAAGATATGTTGAAAGGGTAAAAGGGTTCGACCCTAGTGTAATTTGTGTAGAACCTCTACTGACAATTGCCTTCAACAATTATTTTATTAATACTATTATGAATGAAGACAGAGATAATGACTCGGGCACTCCTGCTTATGACACTGTCAACTTGGAAACAATACTCAACAACAATGAATCGTAAAAATAGAAAGGACAATGTCCTGGCGAGAATATTTCCCAATTCCCTTAAAGACTATTGGCCCCTCTGATCACCCAGAAGGCAATGCAGTACACAAAGTGTAGTGCGCAGTCTCACCCAAGATAGCTCTATGGGTGGTTGCAATACTCGGGTGTTTGCAACCTAAGATTGAGTGAGATCTACACCTTAACATTTGTTCAGTTCATCGAACATCTAGTATAACATTCATTCTATGCATTCGTGTGGTACATCAAATTTACTTAGCTACTTCATTCATTCAACATTCATCAACTAATCAGATGAAAAAACACATGCATTCAGTCACATAACATAGTATTACCGTGGTTCACCCCCTCCTGGGCTATGTCCATAAAGATCTAGCTCTAAGGCTTTGATTATAGTTTGGAAATGTCCATGCCACGCATGGTTACAATCTTAGTTCTTATTTATTCCCACAGGTGCCTTGATCCCTGTGAGGCTGACTAGATCACACCAGGCTCCTCAGCCTATGATATAACCCTTGGGATCAATTTGTTCATTCCATTTCTAGCTCCCTAGTAACTCATACCGTCCTTACAGTTCTCTTCTTTCTTCCTATATCTCACCATTCTCTCCCTCCTCTCTCTCTTGTCCCTCCTTCTATATGTATCTATCTCTTCTATTTATCTTCGACTCACCAACCATTACAATGTATTACAAAAACCTAACCCTAGCATTGTTAGGTCTTCCATGCATGTGCACGTGATCCTTTTCCTTTCAATTGTTTCTTTCCTCTTGCATGCTTCTCTTCCAAAAATATCCTTTCTTTTTTATTCAACCTACATCCAACAGGCCCCCAAAACTGACATGTGGCTCATTTCGAGCCACCTAAACCTGGTGTGCTTCATTGATCTCTCTTTTGATCTCTTGGAACTTCTCCCTAAGATCTGTTGCTTGCGTATGGACCTACGTGGTATTCTCCTTGATTGCATCCAATAACTTCACTGCAATCTCGTCACTGACCATCCCTGTGCACTCTACCTGGGTTTGTGCCATATTCATTTTTTCTTCTTCTGCCTATGCAATGACCTCTCCTTCCTACTCCTGGAGCGGTTCCATTTGAGCATGACACTCCTTTTTCTGTGTCTATGCAACTATGAGTTCTACCTACAATTTCTTCATATCCTATGCTCCTTTGACGTGCTCTGTTATCGACATTACCTTCTACCTCTGCTTGAGGTCCTGGATAGTTGTGCTTATCCTTTCTTCTTCATGGTCCCACTGTTGGACCTCTTGATCTTCTTCCAGCTTCGTCCAAAGTTGTGCTGCCTTCTCGAACAAGTTGGTCGCCGCGTGAACTTGTCGCTCTATCTCCTTTATTTGCGTTGTTTCCTCCTTATTTATCTGCTCCTTCACCTATGGTGGAGTGGTAGGTATGATCTTCTCCTAGAGGTGCTCAATCTCGTATTTGTGTTTATTGATTGTCTCCACAATCTGATCAATCTTTCGTGTCATTGTGAGTTCGGCCATCTATATGCTCTTTGGGATTTTCTCATAGGTTATGGCCAATTCCTTCTCCATCCTATCTGCATGGTATTTTTAATCTTTGGTATCGAGCTTATCCTACTCGAGTACAAATTATAGATTGTCCTGATTGTCTTTTGCCTGCTACAATTCCACTGCGTCTATGTGTGCACGTGACTATACCTCCTGTGTGACACTGACTTGCAGTTTATATAAGGCCTTGGTTGGTATCTGCGTCAATATCAACTATATTTGAGCCAAGTCCTTTAGCAATGTCTGCCCCATGATTTCTTCCATGCGCATCATGTTGGGGGTGATGTGAAATGTCGATATTGGTTGTGTTGTCATCTCGATCCTATCCTAATCGCTTGATCCAGTTTCACCTCCTATCTGTGATGTTGATGGGACTGTTCCTACGATGTTTCCGACCACCTGTGCTTCTTTGAGCTTCTAGAGGATTTGTTGCATGTATTCCAACTCTTCCTCAATCCTATCCCTCTGGCACTCAACATTATCAAAATCCTCGATTTTGCAATCCTGGACCATTTGGGCCACCATGTCTGCATTGTCCTTGGTGATCGTGTATTCTAGGGGCGTTCTGTGTGCCTTTGCCTTCTTGCACGCACCCCCTATTTGGATGACTAGCCTCTTAGTATGGCCTTTCTCCTATTGAGTATCACTTGATGTGGTTCCCTCTGCTAACTCACATTGTTTCTCCTATACCTATGGCGCCTGTGTGTTGTTCTTCTTCCCCTCTTGGGTATATTTCTTGGGTGCCCCCCCTTTTTTCTGACCTTTCCTTGGTTTCTTGGGAACTGTTATCTCTTCGACATGTGTCTGTTCCTATCTTACCTCCTCCTCCTCCATTTCTACGAGTATTTGTCGATTGAGGGATGGAATCCTCCAGTTATCATCCCAATCCCTAATGGCCATCTCTATGTCTACCTTCTTGATGCAGTAGCGTAGTTGTAGCCATTGATTATCAGGATCTTTCCATTATTGCATCCACATTGAAAGTCTAGTGGATTTGAAGTTGGATATTCCCTGATACTATGTGATTTCTTCCAATGTCACCCTCCAAGTGTTGGTGATTCTATCCTGTCGGTCGTTGTGATATCCTTCAAATATAGCTACATTCTCCTTTATGTTCTTGGGGTCCAAAGAGAACCCCAAGGATAAGTATTGTGCTCTATGGAAAGGATTAGTTCTAGTGGAAAAGAATGAATAATTCAACTCCTTCCATTCGATTAAGGCTATCAAGATGAGTAGCCATGAATAGTGAAATTATGTCCCTAGATCCTGCGTGTCCTTGTAGTCATCCAGGAACATATTCAACAAATAAGGGGCCCAACTGAGTGTGGTTCCCTCTGCACACTGGTCTGCAGCTACAACAACCCTGGCCGAGACTTCCTCCTTGACGCATTTCCTGAGTAATTTGCATGCCATAATTTTTGTGGCCATTCTTGTCGTAGTGTCACTAATACACTTGATGATGATTCTGCGCAACCCCCTTTGTTCCATATTTCTTCTTCATTTCCTCAGCCAATGCTTTCTCCTTTGTCTTTCCATCAAGTGACTGCACGGGATCCTCACCCTGTGATGGCATCCATTTGATGTATGAAATGAGATCTACGTATATGGAGATGATTTTTTCCAGCCACAGGTATCTACTAAGGGTGATTTCCATCAGTTGTTGGATGCATTTGTTTGCATACCAGCCCCTCCCAAAGTGCAGGATGTCCAGCAGGCCTAGAATCCCATTTTTGGCTAGTTCGGCTGCCCACTGGACTGGTTGATTAATTGGTTCGCCAAATGGTCCTATACCCACAGTTTGTAGGTAGACTTTCTTGGTGAAATCTAGGAACTTGTCCATGTCCATCATGTCATGGTATGAGTACCTCAATTTCTCCATGTGGCCTAACATATTTCCTTTTATATGTACCCCTTCTAGAATGCACAACAAGACAATGGATGTGGTGGATTTCCTACACAGTGACCTTGGTACCGCTTGATTTCCCTTCCATTGTGGTGGCTGACTCGAGCTTCCAACATCCATTGTTCTCTCTTCTGCATACTCATTTGGTCAGTCGGTGACATATTCCATTTTTCCCTCCTGTGGCTGTTCCGGTGTGGTTGTGTGTAATCTTTCTGGCGTTGTTGTTTCCTCCTAGTTCAGGACCATCCCATTAAATCTTGGGTTCTCTTCAGGGTTTCCAGAGTGTGAATGATTGTCTACATCCTCAGTCTGTTGTCCTTGTCCCCCTCTGGTACATCCACATCCATGCCCACTAGTGTTTCTTGTTGGGTTTCTTCCACAATAGGTGTGGGGATTCCTGGTGTCATATCGGGAGACGATATTTCATCCACATTGATGAATTCTGGAGGATGAAGTGGTTTTTGTTCTCTTTCATGTGCTTGTGGTGAGTCTCTTGCATTGCTTCGAGGTCGTCAGCTAGTTTGGTTTGATTCTCCTTGTTTGAGTGGTTTCATGGTGTCCAGGTTGTTTTCCACCAAACATGGTGGCCCCTGTAAGGTCTGGAAACTTCGCTCTCAACTCTGTATTCTCTATTGCTCTCTTATTTTCTCACATTCACAATAACCTACCCAGTCTTGTGTACTAGTTTATATAGGAATTATGTGAAGCTTCTTGGAGACATTACCCCATTGAATTTTTAATTGAATTGGTGCTTCCCATGTACTTTCTATTGAATTCCCTTTTTGTTTTCATTTGGCGCAATTAATGTGGAAACCCATCAATCAATTTTTTTATTTAAGTTTGATATCCATCTTCCGCTAGTGGTTGTTTGTTGTGTCCTACTTTCCAATTGTTTCTTATTTCCTGCTTGTAGTGAGCATTGACCTTTTCCTCTGCCGTGTTGGCATTCTTGAGTGCGTGTCCTCATTCTCTTCTTAGCACCCTATGCCTTTGTTAAATGTTCATCTCTTTTTATTTTTTAATTTCCTGATGGTTGACTGGCCCTGTACAACTTCAGTCAAATCCCATTGATCATCCCTCTGAGTTCTATTCCTCCTAAATCATTTAATTGTGCATCTCCCCCATCTGTGACAGTCTATACTTCATATGTTCCTAACCAATGCATTATGAGATTTCCTGGGTGCTGAAGGGATTTGTTGTCATACATCAAGACTAGGTATCCTTCCTTGAAACCCTTCCTCTTGATATGTCTGGCATACCAAGATTTGTCTCTTTCTTTTTGGACTTGCTAGTGTAACCCTACTTGAATCCTATCTTCCTCCATGATCATCAAATGATTTATCCTTTCTTGTATTGTGCCTCAGTTTTTCATGTTTGTAATTGTTTCTACGCGCAGAATAGGCACAAAAAATTCTAATGGTACCACAACTTCTTATCCGTACACCAGTCGGAATGGTGTTTGTCCTCTTAACTTCTTGCATGTGTTCATGTATTCGCACAATACCGTTGGTATCTTCAAGTCCCAATCATCCCTATTAACATTGTAGATCTTTTCCAGTTCATTTTCAAGGATCTTTTTAAAGGCTTCCACTATTCCATTTGCTTGAGGATGATATGTAGTCTTTTGATGATGAACTTCAAATTCCGCAATCATAGCCTTAATAGTGTTGTTACTGAAATGAGTGACTTGGTCACTCATAAAAATCCTCGGGCAACAAAATCAAGTGATCACATGCTTGAACAGGAAGTGTGTTGTTGTTTCTGCGCTGCAATATTTTACTGGTGCTTCTTCTTCCCATCTTGTTAGGTATTCTGTTGTAGTGATAATGTACCTAGATCCTGACCTTTTTATGGTGGGTTAATTGGTCCCACCAAATCTATTTCCCATTTTTCAAATACCTGTAAATTTACTTGTGGTCGCAGAGGTATCTTGTCCCTTCTATTTAGTTTACCAACCCTGTGACAGCCATCACATTTCTGGCAGTAGTCCTTTGAGTCTCTGTGCATGGTCAGCCACCATAATCTTGCATGCAATACCTTCTGTGTGGTATCTTTTCCTGCATAATTCCCTTCTGCTATTCCCTCATGGGCTTCTGCTAAAATTCTAGGTATTTCATGTTCTTTCACACATCTTCTCAAGATGCTATCTGCACCCATTTTGTATAAGTGTCATGCAATTAGCTAGTAATCTGCAGCCTTGACTACCAAATTCTGTAGTCCCTATACTCAAGTACTGGATGATGTTTGCGAAGTATTCATCAATTATCTAGACTAAAAATAACTACGAGTCTGGGAATTTATCCTCTAGGTTTGTAGGTTCCTCCCCATTCGTGATCCTCGAAAGGTGATCAGGTCCTACGTTCAACTTTCCTGGCTTGACTATTACTTCAAAGTCAAACTATTGGAAAAACAATAACCATCTGCAAATTATCCCCCCCAACACTGGCTTGTTGACGAGGTATTTGAGCGTTGAATGGTCTGTGAACATCTTGAAATGTTTTCCTCATAAATAATGTTTGAATTTTTGGAGCACGTAGACCATAGCTAGGCCTTCCCTCTCTGTAGTGTTGTAGTTCTGCTCTGATTCTGACAGCTTTCTACTAGCAAATGCTCCTGCTCCTGGTTGTGCCAGAATATCTCCAAGTGCTATGGCCGATGCATCTACATGTACGTGGAATGTCTTCTCCCAATCTGGGAATAATAGTATTGGTGCGGTTACCATCTTCTCTTTCAAAGTATCCAGACCAAGTTGACAATCCTCATTCCACTGGAACCTTGTGCCTTTCCTTATTAATTTCTCCATTGGCACAGTGAACTTTGCATACCCTTTTATAAATTTCCTGCAGTATCCTGTGTGTCCCAATGTCTCTCTTAATTGACAAACTTTTTTTGGTGGTGGTAGGTTAACAATTACTGCAATCTTGGCAAGATCTACTAGAAAACCTTTCTTGCATACTATATGACCCAATAGTATCCCAAAAGGTGTCTTGAATATGCACTTCTTCATATTTAACGATATATGGCACTGCCTGCATATTTATAACATTATTCGTAAGACTTCGACATGTTCCTTCAAAAGGATATAGACTGTCCAATCGTCCAGGTATACTTCTAGAAACTGGTGGAGAAATTATTTAAATGCAACTATGACTACTCTGGAAAATATTGTTGGTGCATTCTTCAATCCAAACGGCATGACTGTATACTGGTATGATTCCCATTTCATGGAAAAAGTGGTATTGTATCTGCCTTCCAGTGCTATCTTGATATGATGGTATCATGAGAATCTGCCGGTGAATGAATAAGCTTCATGTCCTCTTACATTCTCCAAGACTTCATCTGTGAACGAGGTAGGGAATGGGTCATGTAAGCACGCATCATTCAACTTTCTCAAGTCAACGCATATTCTTATCCCCCCTTGTTTCTTCTCATGAACTACCATTGGGCTTCTCCATTCGGATTCTTCTACAAGTTCTATGATTCCATCCTCCAACATCCTATCAATCTCATCTTTTATTTTTTGATTATATATTGGGCTTAGTCTGGATGGTCATTGTCTGATTGGTCTTGCCTCATCTTTGAGCGGTATTTTAATTTCACCTAGCTCTCCTGCTATGCCTTTCATTTCTGTGAACATTGTTGGGAATAGGTCATTGTACTCATGCAGTAACTCCGTTATACTTTCTACTATTTGCTCATCGCAATAGTCTCCAATGCTGTCCATTTTGGGATTCTCCATTGTCCCAATGTTGACTTTCTTCACCTTGATTGGTACAGAAATCACTTTTGATTCCAGGGATGGCCCTCCACTTCTCTCTCGCCTTCAACTTCCTCAATCTGAATATCGCACGGGTCATCTTCATCTGGTACTTCTTCCTGCACATGGTAGCATGACAATAGTTCTTTCACTATCTATCGGTTTTGTTGTTGTTCATCTATTATAAGTTCAACTTCTGGTTATTTAATAAATATCACTCCTCTTATTTGTTTAAGTGTTACATCTATGTTGGGGTTCTCATGTTCAAATGAGAAAGTGACTATAAAGTTCTATTGTACTACTGTCCAACTCGTAGTTCCTCTGCACAGTTCTTGGTATGTATACCAGTTTGTTGTGATGCCCTCTAATGTGTGTACAAAATGGTGAGGCCATTCCTCCGGTGGTGTTATTTTCCACAACGCTCTGCACTTATCCAAGTGTCCTACTGGTGCCCCCTTTCCATCATATTTCTGCCGTTGGTTGCTTCCTTGTTCTGCGTGAAACCTAATGCGTAGTAACCACATACATTGGTACCAGTCCTTGATTGTTTCTTTGTGCATGCCCCACCATCTAGTGCTAAGAGTCTCTGATTTTCTAACACTTCATATTCATAATGTGTCAATAATGCTTCTAGATCACTCACCCCATGGAAGCTAGGTGTTTCCCTTATCTCCGTACCTACCCATCTTTCTGCATGGTCTATTCTTTGCGCATCTTCTTGTGGAAACTTCGTGTAACATTTATTGCCAATTCTCTAAGCCCATATCTAAGTCTGACACACATGCGGTGATGCTCTTCCAACTAAGTATCTCATCCGCAGTTGGGTTCACATAATATTCATCTCACGACGTTGTTCTATACAACTGGTTAATTTCCTCCAGGTCTAAGCAAGTGGGCTCTATAAACCTTTCCCCTTTTGATGGTTCCAATGGCGCAATGACTCTATATTCTCCTAACTTGAAGGTCATTTTCTGCGTCTTTAAGTTGATTATGGCCTAGTTATCAAACGCCCAATCCAAGTCGAGCAATGTTGGATAAGGTGTTGTGTCATCCACTATTTCTATTACTTTGAAGTCGACTTTAGTCCGCACTCCATCTAGGTCTACTATCACTCCTTTTAGTCTTCCAATTGGTAGAACTTTGTGTTGGTTTGCTAGTTTCAGCTGAACTGATGAATATCCTAATGTGGGATCTCCCATATATTGCCATGTCTTGTTGGGTAATACATTGACTTCGGATCCTAAATCCAGTATAATATCTCCCATGTTGAAATCTCCAATGTTGGCGTTCATCTTGAACTCCCTACTTGTTCTCCTCCTTGTATGCAGGTGATTGATTGATTTTTTCTCTAGATTTACTTCTGCCTCTACGCTACATATTTCTAACATATTTTGTAATATTTTGACAGAGGATGGATCATTCAGTAATTTTACACATGATTGCAAAAATCCTTTGATCATACTTACTTGTACCAGGGGTTGTGTTTCTTTGGTGTGATCCAATGATGGAGGCATATCATACTCTAGGGCTTCCTTAATATGTTGCACGGTTGATGTCATCGCAATATCTAGCTTCATAAATTATTTTCTGGCTTGCTTAGATATCTCCTTCTCGTTATGCGTGTAAAACTACTTCCTTGGTTCAACATTCTTCTTCACCCATTGGTGTTGTGATGGCCCTTGTTGTACTGCATCGTTTCTTGTTTTAGCTCCTCCATGTGTAACTATGTTGATGTTCATTCCTTCATCCCTCACTTCTACTAAAATCCACTGAAGATTATAATTGTTCTGATTCCTCTTTTCCTAGATCTTCCCTAATAGAGTAGGAAATTCTTCTGTGTAATGATTTGATGCTTGAAAATACATATAGGTCACTGGTGGAAGTGGACATTCTCTTGCATAGTGTCCTAGTTGTTGAAAATTGTGACATACCACTAGTCCTTTACCTCTTCAAAAGCCTCCTCTTTCTCTTTCTCCGCCTCTATACCTGACTTGATCCCCTTGTGGCGAGTTATACTAAGGCATCTGGTTATACTGTGCGATATTATAGCATAGTTGCACGGTGTTATACTAGGTTGGTATTTGATTAAACTAGGGTGCAGCTTACCCAGTCATCATCTCTGCCTATACTCGATGTCCATATGATGTTATCTCTCTCATCAACTCTATGGTTCTACAATCTTTGTCATCATGGCCTACTAACTTGCAAAAGTTGCAATAGGAGCTCTTTGGCACTATCTGGTACTTCTGCATCATTGGGTAGTGATATGGATCGTGACCCTATTTCTTACATATATCGCACCATGTTACTTCTATTGGTAATGGATTTGGCATTCTTGCTGCCATGTACTGCATGAATGTTGGACATTTGTTCTTATGGTGTCCTTCTGTCCTACATGTGGTACACTAAACGACTTCCCTTTTGTCCTTGTTATTGTCTTGGTTTAGTTGGAATGTTAAGTTCTTCAAATCCTCCTTTAGCTCCTTGATGGTTAGATCTATCTTCTGATATTGGTTCTCTTCCAATTGTAGGGTTGCCTGTAGAGCCTCTTCCTGTGTTTGAAAATTATGTTGTCGCAGTGGATATTTCAAGTGTGGTAATAGTGAATTGACGAAGAGATGCATGTAATGCATATATGTCATAACATATTTCATCTTTCCTTTCATCCGCTTCAATCTTTGGTCTATATCCCATACAGATTCTCTTGGTTTTTGTCTAATCTCTATCATCTCGTTCACGTATTAATCCTCTGAACTTGGCTTCTGGCACTCATTTGTTAGTAGCTTGTTGATATCTCCAATCGTTGTGGTTGTCCTTGGTAGAATGTTTGTGGCTAAACTCATATACCAATATAGTGTGCGATATCTTAACATTATAGCTAATTGTGCAAGTTTAGTGTCCTCGTATGTGATCTGTTTTGCTTCCCAAATCTTTTCACAGATAAACATATGCTTCTCTGGGTTCTTTGATGCTTCTCCTTTGAATTCTGGTAACTTGATGGTTGGGTCATGTCCTACCATCTTAAATGCTGAACTAGTACCTCTGTGCGGTGTAGATATTTGACTACTACTTTTTGAACTGGCTCCCCCAATTATTGTTCCCTGTGTAGATGTACTTCCTGTTGTCTTCCTTCTCCCGAAATTTGGTTGTCTAAATGGTGGTGTTTTTCTTGGTGTATTAGTCGCACATGGGTTTATGGGTTTCACATTGACACTGATATGGATAGGAGTGCTTCCTTCTACTTCCACTCCTGGACCTCTCATCTTCCTCTCATATGTCATGCATAGGATTTCATCAATATGCTCCATAGCCAAGAGATCCTCTACCTCCTCTTCATCACTTTTCAAGCCTTCCCTCGCAGCTACAAATCTCTTCTTGGTGTTCACCTTCTATTGGTAGGGTACTCCACTATGCATCCTTCCATTTGTCACCATGATCTGCTTGATATGGTCATCATCTATCATAATTGGGTCCAAGGCATCCTCCTTCTTTCCTTTATCCCCTTCTCCTTCCATTTCTCCTTTTCCTATCAGCACTTTCCCCCTTCCCCCATGCACGTAGGGAAGTTTAGATGTCTCACTCCATTGTCATTACAGCTTTGTTATATAGCAATATCTTTATGGAAGTATATAATGATATGAGATACCTACCTCAAGGTTCCTTAAATAATTCTTGTTTAGCTGCGATGTACAACTTTGATGTATCTACTACAAACTCTATGATAAATCCGACAACAATGTTGTCTAACCAGAAATATACTACGCGCGTAAACTCATTGTCAACACGTTGTAGTTGCGCGATCTCTTCAGGATTCCACTCTAGCTATTAGATCCAATTCGTGAGATGGTTGTCTTCCAATATTTTAATCCACTCCTACAATATGTGTGGGAAATCACAGAAAAAATACTTCATGCAATTCGGTAAATACGTACTTGTCCAGATACTTGTGCGGTGTTAACTTTGGCTTTCTGTTATTCTTCTGTGCAAAATCTATCCCTTTTGTCTTCAACCATATTTTGATCTATGCCTTCATGGGATTCCATGGTCTCAACATCCTCTTTTAGCTTTTCATTATCTCACCTTTGCTGACGTTTAAAATCATCAACAAAGTTTTGCCATCGAAATGTTTCGAAAGCCTATTATTATTAAAGCTAAATAATACTAGTAGGTGGGACCCCCTTGTAGATTGGAGATTAGGTCTGGTCCTTATTTGATTTTTGTGCTCATGTTCGACACTGCTTACATGGTTGATGAGATCTTGTTTTTATTTTCTATGGATTGGTTCTTATGTTACTATGGCCTATGATATTCATTTGTACCATTGTTATATGTTCTTGGGACACCTTCACAACACACATGTTAGTAGTGACACATACAAGCAATTGGGGGAAAATGAGAAACAATGCAACAAATGCAAAAGGAAGAATTTAAACTATCCTATATACTATACTACATGCATGAAATATTACAATGATCATGGTTAAATCATAGTTAGCAAGTAAATGGTTATGCAATTTTATTGAGTTATATGGTTACTATGCATATGGTAGGATAAGATGTGGGTGGCGCGTTTGAAAAAGTGAAGGTTTCTAATGATTATGTGATTTGTTGTGTTATATGGAACGTGGTTGATTTGTGTGGTGGCATAAGTTAAGAGTATGATATGGTTGCATGATTCATGGGTGATGGTTTCAATACATCATGTGATTAATGGTGTAAATGAAAGGCTCATTGGCATATACTAAGAAGTTAATGGACAGTGAATGGAGGCGACATACATTTACTTCAAGTCACCTTTACTCCTTCGATGGCCGCCACCCTAATTGGGCTATTATTCATCCTTGTTGTTGTGGTTATGCTCTGATTTCCTAGAAGAGAGGAACCGCTTGACCATCTCACGTTTTAAGGTGCTTCGATTGCAGGTATGTCTTTTTTTGGCCATCCATGAGTCTTCTCTATTTATGAAATGGATATTGGCTCGAATTTATGGGTTGTGTTTTACTCAAGTACTGCAACTGTGTAAAATTGTGTTTTTGGAATGAATTGTGGGTGGCTTTCTCTATGATAATATTTGAAGTTATAGTGTATTGGGCCTTCATGGGTGTTAGCATCCATAAGGGATCTTTGTTACCCTTGCTAGTTTAGTCAAAGGGTTTTTGTTTGGTCTGGGGTGGTTGGTTGTCCTCACGCATTCGTATCTCTATGTTCAGTCTTTGGATTTTATGGGGTTTAATGTTTGGAATCTCTTTGTTTCATTGTGTCTTGAGAATTGGTTTGTTTCCACCACTAAAGGTTACGCAATGGGTTATTTTGTTCTTTCTCGACCCTGTCTTCACTTCAGCATTGTGGTTGTTTGATTGAGAGCCACGAGGTTTGTACCCTGCATGTGTTAAGTCTCATTATTGGTCGAGTTGGAGCCTCACTCCCCTTTTATAGCCCTCCTATCATGGGATTTGTTACCTGTCCACAAATAAGTCATGGTTCTCTTTGTGTATGCATCATTAGTCTCGGAGGTTTTCACAATTGAAGGGAGTTAGCTCTATATTTCCCTATGTTGGTCACAATGCAAACAGTTAACTCCACATGTATGAGGGTTGATATAGAACACCAATGTGGCTTGTCATGTTTATTTCTTGGTTATTATTGGAGGGTTGTGTATTGTCGAAAAAAATTGGTTACAGACTCGCCCAGTTGGTCATATGACAGTCGTGTTGGTTTTTGTATCTAGTCACTACCTCTGTTATTACAATAGACAAACCCTACACTATTAATTGGAGAGTTTAAATTACACAATCATTCTACTTGTGTCAGATAACCTGGTATTGTTTATTAAAGAAAGTCACAGCCTCGCTCCATGTCTATGCCTAGGTATGCATGGTTTCCTCAACATGTTTGGTTGATTGGTTGAGACACAATCATGGTATTTTTACCTAAGGATTATTTGGATGTTTATCTTGGCATTGATTACAATTGTTTAATGGTGCTCACACACACTGCATTTTTTGTGTGGTGTTTCTACACAACAAATAAATCATCACTGTAACCATGAGTTCTTTCAGGGCCAAATCATTGTTGCAACTGGGATGACTGTAGGAAATCCATCCACTATATGAACTTATGATTATTTTATCGCATGAGCCCAAGTTTTACACAGCATGGTTGGTTTAAATTTGGTAAATTTGAAGCAATACTATGTTAGGTTGAAAGCTCGAGACGATGGGTTAATTTAAATATTGTGACTATGTGATTAAAATTTTAAAATGGTAATTTCCCATCGTTTGGTTTGGGGTGACTGCACACTGTGTATAATATGGATAATTTTCAATTCCACACTCATAGATAGTCACAAAGTTTTAAGCACGACTTTGTTGCAATTTCAATATTTGTTTTATGAAGATAGACATATTGTTGATACCTCGTCATGTTGGATGGGCACAACATGTTAGGGTCACAATGAAGTTGAGCTTGTACAATGGAATATTTACACTTTCATGATTGAACTATTCTATGCATAGCATTTGTTGGAACGGTGGCTATTTTTTGTCTGTTTAAATAACGATCCAGGTTTTTGCAATTTTAATCTAGATTATTTGGCCATCCACTACATATGTTTAATGAATATCATCACATTTTAAATCACAGGACCTATTGCAGTGACAATATGAATTCATTGTTATTTTTGAAACATGACTTTCGAGTGTATTTTTTGATTGAAGTAATGTGTGGGTAGTGGTTGATCCTAATGGTTAACATAATAGGAATGGTTACTATTATACATTGAGAATTGTTATAAGATGCAAATTGGATAAATGAAAGGAAAAAAACTTCCTGACATATTGTGTGGAATGCCTACTATCTTGTGATGACACTATGTGGACATTTGATTTTGAATAATGAACTAGTTAAATACACAAAAAAAATTATTTGGTCATGATGATCGTCTGGTTGGCGTATCTCCTTTTAACAGAATGGCTATATGGATTAGTTGATTAATTTTTTGAACATTAATTGTTCTCATTCCCCATCATTAATTCACTTTTCACTAATGACAACCCCATCACTTCCCAACATTCATTTTTCACTCCATGTTCCAAAATTGATTACAGTCAAGAAAAATTATGTGTTTAAACAATTGGCAGTAGCAGTGTCTTGGTTGAACTACAATGATGTTTTCTTTGATTTGCAATTGATTCATGTTGTCTTTGAGTAGTAATCATATTTTCCCCCCTTCATCATATCATGTTTCTCTCAATACAAACCCCTCACATATCCCAAGACCCTTTATTCACCCCCTGCTCACTGATGAATAGTAAAACAATTTGTATGGATTGGATTGCATGTGTTTGATACATTGTTGAGCCAAATCTATTTCATTATTTTAAAAGTTGTCATGTATGGTTATTTAAAAGACTATTTGCTAATCAATCATGCATGCAAGAATGAGTTTTTTCAGCCAAGGTAGTCACAACCGAGGAAACAGAGGGAGAGGTAATTGGAACAGTGGCCCAAGAAGGCTCAGGTTCTCCATACATTTTGATGTTGATTCACAAGAGCTTGGCCAATTGTTTCAGGCCGGATTTTTTAATTGGATTGGGTAGGGAGTAGTCCAACCTAGGCCTAAAAGGCATCCTTTCCAAGTTCCACAAGCCCCTAGTATCCCTGTCCCTCCTCACATATCATTGCAACCCAAGGTCCCTGAAAATGATGGATGGTAAGAGATTGTCCACCCGACAGTCTCCCAACATCATGGCTGGCCCAATTTGTCCTTTCCTGTTCCTCCACCTAATAACAAGATTGTCCAAGATACTCCCCAATCACCAGTGAAATCCTTCCATGCTAGCAAAAGATTGAAAACTAAGGCACACCATGCCCTTGACAAAGGAAAATCCATTTCTACCCCTTCCTCACCCCCCAATGGCTCTAACAAATCTGTGTCTTCCTAGATGCACTTGAGGGATGATTGTTCCCACGTGATCAATGAGATTAGGCCTAAAGGATCAGCATAGCTGAACGCAAATTCAGGAAAGTCAAAGGGTGATAGAAGCAATCAAGGAGTATTTCATCGCAGAGTGGGAAATATGTCTTTTGAGTTTTTATTTTTATCTATTGTTGATGACAGTTGACTTCAAGAGACTTTGGACAACATGTTTTATTTTGGTTACAAGAGTAATATTTTTGGAAATAATTTCAATTGTCATGAGATAAATTTTCAAATGTGAATATGTGGATGGGAGACACAAGGAGGTGTGTTTTTATTGACTAATGGTTATGTTATGATTGTTATAATTGTTATGAGCTAAAGGGAGTCACAAGGGGTCCCACCTACTAGTTATTATTTATTTATGACCTTTATTATGATTATTACTTTTCCCCCTAACTAAAGTTGGTTGAGTCTTTTAATTAACTTAACTAATAAGTTCGTTCAACTACTTCAACCAATTCTAAATTGTTTGAAAGCAAAAGGAAAGGGAGGAAAAAAGGAGAAGGATAGAAGCATAAGCATACTAAGGTTTTCTCTTTGAGTTTATGTTGAGATAGTTTAGTTTTCATTCATTCATTTATTCATCACAAGCCTAATTCTCTTTTATGATAGAAGGTTCTTATTGTAGACAACAATATTCAGGGTTGAATCACATCATTCAAACACTTGTTTTTTAGAGGTGTTGATCTATCTTTGATAGTCTGTGTAGACTTGTCTGTTTGTGAATTAGTTTTCATGACTGACAAAGGCTATTGTGCAGAGTCGAGTGGGAAGCAATCTATGGAAAGATGATCCAACTTTTAGAGTTTAGTTTTTTCTTTCTGTCAGAGGTCCTTTTGTATGTTCCATTAGGGATGTCTAAGTTTGACTTTGGTCCAAAATTTCTGCATGATATTTTGTAAAGAAAATGTCTCTTTGGTGAATTTGAATGAAAAAAAGGATTTCTTTATGTCTCATCTATCTTTATTATCATCTTGGTGTCTCTACTTCTTTCTTTACATTTATTTCAGTAACTGTTATATTCAAAAAATTACATAAAAAGTAAATTTCCAGCAAGCTTTTTGTTGATAAAAGACTAGCCTAAGCACTTGTAATTAATACTTGTGAGTTAGGATGTTATTTTTTTTGGCTATAAAGATAGGGTGATATTCCTGTCTATTTTTATTTAGCTAAGAAGAATCTGAAAATGCTTGAGTAAGATCATTTTATATCTTTTCCTCAACAACCTTCTTGTCATCTGATCTCGTCTTCTTTTGACATGTCTTCCACAGATCTCATATGATCAATCCCATTTCCTTCCAATCAGTCAACAACATAACCATTTGTTGGTTTTCATTCCCTTTTATCTATTTACCGTTACAGATTGAGCCCGGTTCATAACTAAGAAGCTTCCCAACAAAATCCCTTAAAGACTATCGACCCCTCTGTTCATCTAGAAGGCAACGAAATACACAGAGTGTACTGTGCATTCTCACCCAAGATATCTCTATGGGTAGCTACAATACTCAGGGTTTTGCAACCTGATATTAAGTGAGATCTACACCTTAACCTTTATTCAGTTCATCTAGCATATAGTATAGCATTCATTCTATGCATGCATGTGGTACATCATATTTACTTAGATACTTCATTCATTCAATATTCATCAACTAATCAGACACAAAAACACATTCATTCATTCACATAACACGATATTACCATGGTTCACCCCCTCCTGGGATACATCCACAATGATCTGGCTCTAAGGATTTGATTATAGTTTGGAAATTTCCATGTCGCACATGGTTACAATCTTAGTTCTTATTTCCTCCCACAGTCTCCTTGATCCCTGCAAGGTTGACTAGATCACATCAGGCTCCTCAACCTGTGATCTAGCCCTCGGGATCGATTTTCTCATGCTCTTTCTAGCTCCCTAGTAACTCATATCGTCCTTACATTTCTCTTCCTTTCTTTGTATATCTCACCTCTCTCTCCCTCCTCTCTCTCTTGCCCCCTCTGCTCTATGTATCTATCTCTTATATTTATCTTTGGCTCACCATCCATTACAATGTATTACAAAAACCCTAACTCTGTCGTCATTAGGTCTTCCATGCATATGCGCGTGGTTTTTTCCTTCCAGTTCTGTCTTTCCTCTTGCATGATTCTCTTCCAAAAATAGCCTTTATTTCTAATTCGGCCTGCATCCAACACCACCAAATTACAAAAGTGACCCACATTTCTTTAGGAAGAGGAGGAGATAAGAACCCTCCTTCACAAAAAATTGAAATCTCCCGTAAACTTCCGTTAAGGAAGAAAAGAAAAAACATTTTGCAAGAAGAGGAGAGACCTCGATCCGAAAGAGACATCTGTGACCTCTCCCTAAAGGATATGGAACTCACGATTGACATGGAAAAAGTGTTCCCAAACACTGATCAACCAGAGGACACGACTCACCAAAATATTCTGATGGAAATAATTGAGAGCGAGACCTTCGATGAAGAAGAGTCTTTTGTATTTTAGAGTGTTGATTTTTACAGCGAGTCCAAAAATTTAATTATTTAGAAAAGATATGTAAAGAATAAAAAGGGGAAATTTCGTTTATAGGTTAACCTATAGAACATGCATCCTTCCCAAATTTCCCAAATTCATTGAGCAACTAGAGATGCTATAGATGATTATATTGGATGCCTTGACGAAGAGAATGCCAAGTTAAAGGAAAGAGTCAAAGAATTGGAAGAATCTTTCATGCCTCTTCCAATACTTGCTAGTCCTTTAGCAATAATTGGGCCTATGACACCTGCAACAAAACTAAAAGGATATTCAAGCCTGCTCACATCAACTAGGGGCTATGTGGAGAAGAACATTAAGAAAATAATGGAATTAATTACAGAGGCTTGGGAGATGTCAAAGAACATGGTCTCTTTTGGAATGAGGGAACATGCCTTCCATGAATATTTACAGGAGGATTTAAAAAATGAAGAAGGTTTTTACCTTGACGTGGTCATACCCTTTGGTTTTAAAGTTACCAATATGACAGAGTTGAGAAGAAGAGAGGAGGATCTCCCTTCTCCAAACCAGATAAAACAACAGAACACATGCTGGAAGGAAAAGGTTAAAAACTTGAATATCATTTTCTAAGCATGTAGCCAAGACATAACAAGGAGAGAAGAATTATTCAAAAGGCTAACTGAGATAGACCTAGCCGGTAGCACCAATGAGGTCCAAGACCCCAAATTGATTCTAAACTCATTGTTCCTAACCAATAAATCCTTTGACAAACAAGTTGAGATCTTCAAATGGTTATCATTTGAAAAGTTCTATGGAATTATTGAGTATAATGAAGATGACGTAGATAACTAGCTAATGGATTACTCAGTAAAAAATCAAGATATTGAAGATTTGCATAATATTTCCATTCAGCTAAGGGACTTGAAGGGATAGATTTTCAATATAAAAATCTGTAATGAAATCAACGTGGCACCAATGAGAAGCTACATCGAAGAGTGGTTTAAAAAAGCTATCGACAAACTGACCGATGAAGGGAAAAAGGTAGTTGAGACAGTTCTTGTAACCGTCGATGAAAGAAATAAAAGGAAATCAGCAAGAAAGTGACAAGAGTGAGATACCATCATAGTAAGTTCATAATGATCACATCCTTCTTTTTTTATCGATTCCTTCATCCAATTACTCTACCTCTTTAAATAGAAAGGTTTAACTAAAGACTGATAATCTCATTTTTCTTCTTATCAGGTCTTGTTGTCTTCCACCGCCCAATTTCGTCCTTCTACAAACTTAATTCTTATATATATTTTCGTTATGGTCCGTGGGAGCCCCAATCCCAGTCTTTATGACAAACACATTTAAATTTCGAAGAATATGTAATAAACCATATATTTTTTAGAAATTTTAAGAATGTTATTTTTGGAACAATCTCGACTCTACTTTGTAACCCAGTTTTATGAATCTAAAGTATTTGAGGTTGATCTATCATTATCTTTGTTTGATATGCCCACATATTACTCTGGCAAAGTTATCTTGTACATGCGGATCATTTTGTTTTATTTTTATGTGATCAGAAATATTTATCCCAACTATGATGGATGTGGGGGAATTGTGTTTATTTATTTTAAATGTGTGAATGTGTGTGGTTCCTGATCCATTCTCGGGAAATTTATTTAAAGAAAATAAAAACATTTTATGTTTCTGCATCTTTATATTTTCTTTGATTACCATGACATACTTCTCTAAAATTCCTGCATTGTGAAGACCTAGAGTCCCACAAAATTCATAACAAAGGAGTACCACCTCTATAAAAATGTATATGGATTTATATCGTTGTGAGGTTGTCATTTTGGTCCTAACGGATTCAAGCGTCAACATTTTTGGAGACCATACTGGGGAACATGAACTCAAAATTTAGAACTTGGCCTAGTGTTGTGAAAGAATATATGAATTTACCCCGGGATAATCAACCTAATTCGGAAATTGGATTGAATAATCAATGAATCATTTCACACCAGTTGTACAATTTGGTAATAAAAATAGCCTAGACTCGAGAAGAGTTAGAAGGGTCCTGACATATATTTGTCCAAGAATAATAAAGAGAAAAACTCCAAAGAAAGAGGAGATAAGAATGACAAGATTGAAGAAATCAAAGGCTAGCTAGAGCAACACGAGAACAAGGTCGAGATTGAAGCTGGACAAATATAAGGGGTAGTAAAAATTCTAGCCCCGAAGTCTCCCAGACATGGTAGCGAGAGACAAATAGGACTGAGACGAGCATCATGAGGAGGGGCAAGGAGGTGGAAGAGATGTCATAAAAAATCAAGGAATCCCAAGGTTTGGAAATAGAAGGAGCGTAAGAGATTCCCCTCTTAAAATTATAGGTGAACAAAATGAGCTCCCTGTTCTCCCTAAGGGAACCTTAAAGGAATTTTTTGGAGACGGAACAATCGATGCAAAGAGGCATATCCACTTATTTCTTGACATTTGTGACTCTCACCGAGTTGAATATGATGATGTCATGGTAAGGTTGTTTCTGCAAACCCTATCAAAAAGAGCTTATGAATGGTATACAACGTTTCCTAGTAGATCCATTCACTCATTTAATAAACTTGAAGCTATGTTCCTAAATATGTTTGCCCCTCTGATTTCTTACCATACTCTCCTCACTAACTTCACCCAGATTGGGTTGAGAAAGAACAAAATGATACAATATTTTAATCTCAGGTTCAATAAGACCTTGAGTATAATTCCAGAAGATAAAATACCAAATGACCTGGTCATTCTCGATTGTTATAATAATACAATTCCTCTGAATGTAAAATATGCCATCATAACATCCCAAATGGATACTTTGGAGGAGGCAATGACTAAGGCCATTGGGATGGAAGAAATTATGATTGATATGGATGTTGAACCCAACATTATACTGGGAAGAGTACAAAGGCAGATGGGTGGATTAAATATTAATAATGAAGGAGCTTCCAACTAAATAAAGAACAACTAATTCAAACCTCAAGCAGCTCGGAATAAAATGGTGAGAGGAGGATATTTTAAAGGAACCATACCTGATGTAAAGGTTAACCCTGTGGTGGCACAGGAAACAATGAAAAGAATCGAAATTGCACAGCTGAATAGAACCATCAAACAAATGCAAAACAATATAACCAGACTGAGAAGGGGGAGATAATTACATGCCAAACCTACGAATTTCAATTTCCGATCAAAGGAGGAACCCTCCCCCTGAAACAATAGTTAGGTTTGAGAATATTGATGACCCACAAAGACCAAGGGTTCCCATACATCCTACTCCAAACATGGTTGTTCTAGATGATGTCTATGATGAACAATTAATTGAGAAAGAAAATTATTACTTACCTGATTAAAGTTTTGAAACTGTGCAGATGGACGGATGTGAGACATCCATGTATATATTTGGAGAGGGAAACAACGATCCTAACTCGCAAGAAAATGTCACCCAGACAAGAGGGTTTGAAAATAGACCAAAGAATAAAGGCGAATCTAACAAGGAAAAACAAAAGAAAAAGAAAAAGAAAATGAAATAGTGTCGAATGAGAAACTGACGGATGGAAATGGAACCAAAAGGCAACACCTGGTGTCAAGCTCCACTCAAATGACGTATAATGTCATGGAGGACCTAAGTAAATTGAGGATAACTTTTCCTTTTACAAAAGTAGTGAATATTCCTTAGCAAAGATAGAACATTTTGAATTTGTTGGATGATCCATCTAAAAGAGTTGAAGCTGTCATTACCAGTCCAAAACAGAGCTAGAGCCTGTCAATTGCCAAGCTGAGAGGTAAAATTCCGCCCTTCTACATTTCAATTGAAAATCTTGATGTTTCATTACATAATTGTTTATTTGACACTGGAACAACAAATAATATAATGTCGCTCGCGGTCATGGAGGTGTTGGGCATGAGTTTCACTAAGTATTATGAAACTAGTAAGAGAATGTATGCAATTGATTATAGAAAAGTGCTAGCATATAGAGAAATCAAGGATTTTTATGCTTGGATTATAGTAGCCCCCCATATCATTATAGTTTTCAATATTATTGTGGTAAACCTTCCTCCAGCATACGGAGTTGTGCTGGGAAGAGACTGGGCATCCATTATTGGTGGATATATAATGAACGATGGAGGTTGTATGATGATACTAGGAAAGGAGGGAGTAATGATTAAATTACCTCGTGACTTCTTCTCTTTCAATAAGAAGGAAAAAGAGTTGAAGAAAGATTATATAGATGTTAGGATTGGAAACTATGTTATCCTATATATGGATCACAATGAAATCCTAAATAAATTTCAAGGTGTAGGGAACCTGTATTGTTTTTTTGAAGGATATTGGAGGATGTCATTTGATGGAGCCTGTTCTAAATCTGGGAACGGAGTTGGAATTGTTCTTTTGAGTCCAAATAAGACTATGAATCTCCACGATATAAGACTGGAGTTTTCATGCACAAATAACAAGTAAGAATATGAAGCTTTGATCCAGGGGATGATCCTTGAAGGGGAAATGAAAATAGAACTTCTCTTTGTAACTGGAGACTTAGAGTTGGTCATCAATTAGGTTACCCAGAGGTATAAAATAAAAAATAAAAGACTTAAGCTGTAATTCAAAAGATTTAACAAATTGATGGAATCTTTCAGCTCCTTCAACATTGATTTCATTCCAGGGGGAAAAAATCGCAAGGATGATTCACTAACCATGAAGACCTAATTATCAAACTCAGATAATGTCCAAAGAAAAACGTCTTTCAAGTTAGAAAGATATTTTTGACCATACGTGCTTGATAATGTCGATTACTTGCAAGTATTTGAGATTGATGAACAATTGGAAAATGTTTTGCTAAACGATGATGAAGAAGATGATAGCTCGTTTGTCGTCCCAAAAGACTGTATACAAGTTGATTATTTGTTTAAGAAATATGGTCAAGCCAAGAATGTCCTTGAAGAAGTTTTAGTTCGAAAGGTGCAAAAAATGAGAAAATTCAATATTGGAAAGGACAAGTCTCTTAAATATGTCAACTTAGGAGTTGGTTGCACCACTGAAGAGGTTGACCAATATGTTTCCTTATTCAAAGAATATACTAATGTGTTCACTTGGACCTATTATTATTTGAAATCCTATGATAAAACTATATTCCAACATATCATTCCTTTGAGGCAAGAAGCGAAACCCGTGAAACAAAAAATAAGGATGATGAATCCCAAGCTGAAACCTCTGGTAAAAATCGAATTGGAGAATTTGAATAAGGAAAGGATAATTTATCCCATCAAACATTCAGACTGGCTTTCAAATACAATGATTGTAAGGAAAAAGATTAGGGAGATCCGGATGTGTGTTGAATTCATAGACCTTAACAAAGCAAGAATAAAAGATAATTTTCCTTTTCCTAACATGGATTTTGTTATACAACAAGTTATTGGATCACCCTGAATGTCCATTTTGGATGGTTTCTATGGATATAACTAAGTCCTAGTGGCTAAGTAAGATCGGGAAAAAACAACATTTATCATACTATGGGAGACATATGCATATGCTAGAATTCCCTTTGGTTTGAAGAATGTTGGAGCCACATTCCAGAGGGCCATGAATCATGCATTTAACGAATTGATAGAAAAATTTATGGCAGATTATCAATATGACTTGACGGTTCATTCAAAGAAAAGGGGTGATCATATCCATCATTTGAGAAAGGTTTTTGAAAGATGTATATTAAATGTGTGTTATGTATGCATATATTGTATATTTATGAATAGGTTCCATCTGCAAGGTAAAGGTAGAATTATCTATTTGTAAGATTTGTTGATTTGTTCTAGGTTATTTAGGATAAGTGTAAGGAGTGCATGACCGAGTGTTGAAAACTCTATGATCCAATGCAAGGAGTGTGTATTTGAATTCTTCTTTGAATTCAAAGGAGAATGTGCCAGGAGGGCACACCAGAATAGTTCACATACTCAGAGAGGAGCCTCAAGTTTACTGAACACCTTATAGGGGAAATTTTGTGCAGGAGAAAGCACAGCAAGATTTGTTGAATACTCTAAGATCTATTCCAGGTGGGAATTGAGCAGGTGTAAGTGTGCACAAGAAGAACTCTATTTGAGGTTCAAAGAGAAGAGAAGTGTCAAGGAGGAGACACCCCATAGTTACTGAACACTATGGTAAATAGACATGAGAGATACTTCATAGTTACTGAACACTCTGAAGGAAAGGCTTAGCAAGGAGTGCTTTGAGCAAGTGCAAGGAGTGCACAAAACCAAAATCTTCTGAAGGGTTGGAGAAGTTGAAGGATACAATGTTATTAAACACTCTAGAGATCTATTGAAGGAGAAAAAACCTTGGATTTTTTGAATACTCTATAGGGAATAATATCTGCAAGAAGTGCATTGAGCAGGCGCAAGGTGTGCACGACAGAAATCTAATTCAAGTTTTGGGAGAAAGGTTGCTAGGAGGGCACACCATAAGGTTAAGACTCAGAGGAGAGTTAAGTGCAAGTTTGTATAGAGAGCGCAATGAGTACATGAGAAAATTCTTACAATTCAGGACTCAAGGAGTGAAGTTGTGCAAGGAATGCACAGGACCAACACATTCTGAAGTGTTGGAGAAATTGAAGTAACCAAAGTTGTTGAACACTCTGGGGGAAGAATCTCTACAAGATATGCATTGAGTGGATGCAAGGAATGCATCAGTGAACCTGAGAGAGATCAGGATTCTGGAGGAAGACCTGTGCAAGGAATGCACCAGGCAAACACTTATACAAAGTGTTGAAAGACATTGTCTGAAGGATCAAGAAAGAACAAGGAGTGTGCTAGAGGTAAACTATTCCAACTTTACAAATCTCAGGAGGGATAGTGCCTTCGTTCACAAAATATCGATAGAGAGGAACAAAAGGCCAAGACCCTTTGAGGTTTGAGCCTCAGAGAAGCTCAAGAGGAAGAGAATTAAGTGTCAGGAGGGCGCAAGAATTCCTTTGGAGGAAGCAGAGGCTCGAGTCCTTTATAAATCTGAGAAATTGCAAGGCTCAAGGAAAGACAATGTGGGTTTTCATGTGAGCATAAGTGCGTGCTAGAGCTGAGCTCAAGTTATATTGGCACAAGCTCAGAAGGGAGAGCACAAGGTGTGCATTGGAGATGAACTTGCTTCAATTTTGAAATCTCAGGAAGAGGAGAGAAGTCGAGACCCAACAGTTGGGCTCACAGGATAAATCTCAAAGGCTGCAACCTTTGACACTTACAAAGTTTCCCAAATTCGGGAGAAAAAGGAAGATCAAGAGGAGGAGCGACAAAAACTGTCAGATCAGTTGTAAGGGAGAGATCTGGACTGTGAAATTATACGTCCAAACACCCAAAGGAGCACACAGAGGAGGAGAATATATCCTTGTTGTCGGATTTGAGCACGGAGGATCGACACTCGTCAAATCTAGGTAAGTGCATGACAATTTAACTCCTTTATTTTAAAGTGCATAGGAGAGCGAGATAGTCGAAGTCTCGGAGTCCTGAAGTGGATCGGGACCATCCATCGTCCAAGGGGATACAAGTGGTGATAGATAATAGAGTTCATGAGAAATAGCTTTGGGAAATCTACGTGGAGCAGAAGAAAAATTTTCGAAGTCGCGAAGGGCGAAGAAATCCATACCGTGGGATCTGAAAAGGGATGTAAGGTGAGAGATCCTGCATCCCAGAGGAACAAGTTCATAAGAGTTGGGAGAACTCCCGAAAGACCAAAAATCCAAAGAAAATCTGGGTCTTCCAAGCCAAATGGATAGGTGTCACTGGATCCTGCACTCCAGAGCATAATCACTTCGGAGGAATTGGAGAGTGTAGGTGTGAGGACTCGTGAGGGCCAGAGTCCCAAATTCATCCCAACTATCCATTGTAGAAGGATGCGTGGAAAAAGATATGCCACTTCAGATAAAAGTTACTTCGGGAGAACAATGAATTGGGTGGAGCCAAAAATCCCGAAGGCCAAAGCATCGGAGTCCATCCAATTCATCCATCATAACTAGATGGGTGTTATCAGATTGTCAACTTCAGAGAACTAGCATTCCAGAGGTTTTGTGAGAGGTGGTTCAGAACATCCCAAAGCATCAGAGCCCAAAGTTAATGTGGGTCATTGATCCCAAAGAAGAGCATGGACCGTTGATCTACGAAGGCACGTGTGGAGGACAGAGGTTCACTCCATTTTAAATCCACTTCGGAGGATTTGTGGAGTGTGCATGCGGATTTGGGCGAAGCCAGAATTTCAAAGAAAGAGACTGAGCCGTTGATCTTGGTGAAGAATGAGGACCGTTGATCCTGTTTCTGTGGTTTTGGAGGATAGTGACTATGGAAGAATTGGCCACAGCATGAACGGTATGAAGCGCCCTTTAAATAGGCACCTGGTCACAACCCGAGGTCACATGAGGAGGGGGGCTAGGGGAAGGAGCTAGCGCTCATCAGTTTAAAACTTCCAAGAGTGCCAAGAAAAGGGTCCACAAGTTACATAGAACATGTGCCTAAGGAGATAAGGAGCCTATGTATAGTGGTTTTGGGTTCCAGGAGAGGCCCAAAGAGCCGATTTGGCTTAGTTTTCTGAACAATCCTAGACTAGGAGGTCACATAACCCCTAGGAGAGAAGGGGGGCTTCATCAATTGGTATCAGAGCCGAGGAAAAGGTTCTGTTTGATACCATAAAGTTGTATCAGAGTTGATATTTTCTTGCAGATAGCAGACAAATGTGAGAAGGTGAAAGGGGATAGTGTGACAACATCAAGTAGTATCATAAGCTTAATCCCACTTGTAGACAATAGGTGAGGGAAGGCAGAGTGTTGATGCTTTATGTGAAGGATTATTGCAAGTTTGAAAGAGTCAAGTAGAAAACCAGGTGGGATGTAGGAGAAGTTGGAGAATCTCTCAGTTGTAAGGTAATCCACAGAATTTCCAGGAGGGCAGGTAGATGTAAAAATGGCTATTGAAGGCCATAGGAGAGGTCAAGGCAAGGACTGCCAACATAATAGCAAGGAAAAAATAGATAAATATATCGAGGAAATAAGACCGGATCTCAACAGGATAGAGCTGAGAATGCAGCAAGAGTCCCAGGTATGTTGGATGTATGAATGGCCTTTGAAGAGGAGTGTAAAATGGCCTATCCAACAATTGTTTTCCAGGCAGCAATAACACGTTTTGAGGAGGTGGATGAGTGAAGTTGAAACCCTCAGTGACACATAAGAAGAGTAGGTTTTCATTTGTGAGCTAGAAGTAGGAAAAAACCTCAGTGATGAGGGGGAGATATCAAGCAGATATCTCGTAGACTGCAAGGGGGGGAAAGATGAACTTTCAAATTTGCAAGTGGGAAATGAGTTGGGATCAATTGGATATCTCATAGGCTGCTAGGAGAGAAGAGGTGGAAGTTCATATTTCCAAGAGGGAAATGAGAAGGGATCAATGAGGGATCTCGCAGATTGCCAAGAGGGCAGGACAAAACTTTCAAATTGCTAGGTGGGAAATGAGGTGAGATCAATTGATCTCATAGAATTCCAAGAGGGTAGAGGAGAAATCCCAAATTTCCAGGTGGGAAAGTGATGCAGAAGCATCCCTCACGACAAGCAAAACCAACGTGGAAGCAAAAGACAGTTGGAAGGCGTCCAGCGCAAGTTTTTGAATTTTTAAATTTTCCCCTTGAAGTTGATGCACTGAATATAAATGAGATCATTTAATTTAGGTGCCTTGGTAAAAATGTAATCAGACCTCGATCCATATGCTCTCGTCTGAGATAGACAAAGGCATTTATAGTAGTAGATGCAGGTATATAGAATTGAATTCTTAGATTAGATAGTTCTAGAAGGAAGAGGGAAAACCGAACATAGACACCCTCATTTGTATCATTCTAACATTAACAGGATCAAGAAGAATCTAGAGCATAGGAGAGTAGCAGAGAGTTGTAGAAAACACCCATGTACAGATCTTGAATTAATAGAAGAATTTGATTCAGATTCATGGCTGTTGTGTTATTCTCTGTGTATGTGTGTTGAATGCTCTATTTATGAGAATTACTTCCTGTTATGCATTTGTTATCATGTTGTGTGTATGATTTCATGTGTCGAGATTGAAATCTGAGACGAAGTGAAGTGAGTTACAATTGTTTCTCTTTTGAGCAAGGATTCCTGCAAGGAGTGCAGTTGAATTCATCCGCAAGGAGTGCGTTGACAGAAGGCTCAGAGAGTAAACTCTTGTTCTCAAAGTACTCAGAAGTGAAAGTGGGTTGCTAAAGCCATGCAAGGAGTGCACAAGATAAGGAGAGTCTCAGTCATGAAACTGAGCGAAGTATTGAAGGACTACTGATGCAGGTGTGCGCAGAGTCAAGAGAACTTCAACACTTAGTCATGATTGAAGATTTGTTGCAAGGAGTGCATGCAAAGAACCTCGTTGAGGTTGAAGAAGTTCAGCAAAGCTCAAGAAGGATAGGCCTCTGAGTCACTGAAGATCAGCATAGATAAGTGCGACTTGAAGTTGCAAGAACCATCGCAAGTTGGCGAAGCGACGAAGGAATCTCATGGAGAGATACACTTTTCTCATTTTGTGGGTTACACAAGGAAGAACGGACGATCGAAATCCTCTGAGGAGATTTCACAAAGTTCTGAGGATCGTTAGATCTTGCAGAGGTGCAAGGAGGTTACGGCGAGAAGATTCCGAATAGTTTGAAGCTCAGGAGAGGAAGAGCTGTCGATTCAGAGTCATGGAAGCCATCGGATCTACACGTGGTATCGTGTATCGGGGACTCATGAGTTGAATCCCCAAAGGTTGTGCAGCAAGAATAGCGATATCGCGAGACGCGATATCCTGACAAGATCAATACCGTTCATTGTGGAGGATGCGTGTAAGGAGATTCTCTCATCTCGCAGACTCGAACGTTGGAGGATAGAAAAGGAAGCCCTTCAATTTCTCGAGTAGCAAAGTGGCGAGAGGACAGGAGCCATCCATCTGAGGAGGACAGGTGGCAGAGATCGGTGATCTCGTGAACTCGGGAGTTCACAGGTTGAGAGACCAAGTGTTGGGTGCTCTAAGTCATGAAGAGGCGAAGTGGCGAGAGGATAGGAGCCATCCATCTGAGGAGGACAGGTGGCAGAGATCGGTGATCTCACGAACTCGGGAGTTCGCAGGTTGAGAGCCCAAGTGTTGGGTGCTCTAAGTCACAAAGCGATGAAGTGGTGAGAGGACAGGAGCCATCCATCTGAGGAGGACAAGTGGTAGAGATCGATGATCTTGCGAACTCGGGAGTTCGCAGGTTGAGAGCACAAGTGTTGGGTGCTCTAAGTCACGAAGCAGTGAAGTGGCGAGAGGACAGGAGCCATCCATCTGAGGAGGACAGGTGGCAGAGATCAGNGAGCACAAGTGTTGGGTGCTCTAAGTCACGAAGCAGTGAAGTGGCGAGAGGACAGGAGCCATCCATCTGAGGAGGCCAGGTGGCAGAGATCAGTGACCTCGTGAACTTGGGAGTTCGCAGGTTGAGAACCCAAGTATTGGGTACTCCAAGTCACGAAGCGGCGAAGTGGCGAGAGGACAGGAGCCATCCATCTAAGGAGGACAGGTGGCAGAGATCGGTGATCTCGCAAACTCGGGAGTTTGCGGGGTGAGAGCCCAAGTATTGGGTATTCAAAGTCACGAGGACACAAGAAGCGAGAGGAGGATAGCCGTTGGATCTGGATCATAGGAGGACCATTGGATCCGCACGTGGGATCGTATATCGGAGCCTCGTGAGAAAAGGCCAGAGAATTTGGCCGTGGGAATCACGAGATTGCGAGAAGCGATATCTCGACAACTGGAGGATAGTGTGGGGGTATAGCAGAGTCTGTGAGTGGAATATAGGTAGCACGAAGCCTCGGGATCTCACCGTGAGAAGTCTCAAAGCATTGGCATTAGGATTCACGAGTTGCGAAGTTCTGAGTGATGAGGATCGGGTGGTCGCGTGACAGAGCATAAGGTGGGACCCGTGTGGTCGACAGGTGGACACGTGTTGCCTAGAGATAGAAGTCAACATTCTGTTGAATTCTCACATCTCGGGGATTCACAGAGTAGGAGGGTGAAAGCTCGACGGTTCAACCTGTGAGGTCACGAGTAGCGAAATCCCTCGGGGAAAAGTCAGCGAGTTGATTGACCATCAGGTCTCAGGGATCCGAGAACCCAGTGTTCAACCTTTGAACTCGCGAAGTCATGAGTTCTGATTCCCTGATAAATCAAGGAAGGGGGATCGCGTGAGAGAACTGTGGGAGCAGATTTCCCGATAGGGAAATAGAACCTTGGAGTTCTTCGGGCCGAGAAGAAGAAGGTCCTATGAGCGGACGTGCCCGTGGTTGGCGCGCCCCTGCGTCAAGTGGTATCGGAGCATAGACAATTTTCTTTTCTTTCTGTAGCAGAGGACAAGGAGAATTCACCATGCCGCCAAGGAGAAGAGGTAGACAATCACCCGATCCAGAAGAGGAAAGGGAATTGTCCATAGAAAGAGAAATGTCCAGAGAAAGAGATAGGCAAGTGCAGAATTCAGACATGAAGAGAGAAGTGCGTAATCTTCGTGCCAGAATGGAGGACATGGAGACATCGCAAAGGTGCAAAGCTAATGCAGGAGATGTCAATGAATCAGAAGCTGAAGATGATGTTGGACATGGAGGAGAGGAAATCCCAGCAGAAGATGCAACCAATGAGCATTTAATTAAGGCTATTGCTCAGATGAGTTCGAAAACAAAGATGGACATTCCATCTTATGAAGGAAATCTGGATGCAGAAGAGATGCTAGATTGGATTAGAGCTCTTGACACTTACTTTGACTATGAAGATATCGAAGATGATAAGAAGGTCAGACATGTCGTCACAATATTAAAAGGACATGTAGCCTTGCGGTGGGATGAACTGCAGGCTGACAGGCGTTGCCAAGGCAAGCAGAAGATTAAGCGCTGGGACAGGATGATTGCAAAGATGAAGGCAAAATTCATTCCCAAGGATTATCAAATTTCTCTGTTCAGAAGGATGAAGAACCTGAGACAGAAGCTGATGACAGTGAAGGAGTATAGGAATTTTACAGGTTGAATATCAGGGCAGGTCATCACAAAAGCAATGACGAAAAGGTGGCGAGGTACATGAATGGCCTGAGGTATGAAATTCAGGATGAACTAAATATGGCAACCATCCAAACGGTGGAGGATGCTTACCAATTAGCTTTGAAAGCGGAGGAGAAGCTGAGCCGTAAACAATGTCAGAGGGGCCGAGGTAGAAGTCAGCCCAAAGGCAAATCGGTTTCCCAAGATAAATACCAGAAGCCCAAGGACGACTGGAAGAAACCTCAGACTCAGACAGAGAGAGGTGGAAGTTCACATCGAGGGTGATATGTTGAGAAAAAAGAATAGCATACTGAGCAGAGAGGAGGATATGCTGATAATAATAGGTTTCCTCGTACCAGAGGCAAAGGAAGAGGAAGAGGTGGAGTAATCACATGCTTCACATGTGGAAAAAATGGGCACAAGTCATTCGAGTGTCCAGAGAAAAAGAGAGAAACTGGAGAGACTCATATCACCGAGGCATAGAGGTGAGATGTTGAGGCAGAGTACGCTGAAGGCGGAAGATCGTTGGTAATGTGGAAAGTCTTTTTGATGCCAGTGAAAGAGATGGAGAATTCAGCACAGAGGAACAGTCTTTTTAGGACTGCTTTCAAGACCAAGGATAGAGTGTGCAAGGTCATCGTGGACAGTGGAAGCATCGATAATCTCGTTTCAACCGAGATGGTGGAGAAACTGGAGCTGGAGACAACTGATCATCCAAGTCCATACAAATTTTCATGGCTACAGAAGGGACACCAGGTAAATGTCACTAAACAGTGCTTAGTTGACATTAAGATAGGAGGATATAATGATAAGATTTTATGTGATGTCATTCCTATAGATGTCTGTCATTTATTGCTGGGTAGACCATGGCAATATGATATAAATGTAATTCATGATGGGAGGATGAATACATATACCCTGGAGAGGAATGGGAGGACTCATATGTTGTGTCCAATTGAAGATAAAGAGGTGAAGCCGGAAGTAAACAACACAGTACTTCTCATGAGTGGGAAGGAGCTTCTTACAGAAGTTAAGAAGAAGGGGGATCCACAATTCTTTGTGGTCAGAAAACTGAGAATTGTTCTGACTAGCACAAGAGTGGACGATTTGCTAGGAGAAGTTCAGGAACTGCTGGAAGAGTTCGCTAATATTGTAGTGGATGAATTACCTCGTTCGTTGCCACCAATGAGGAGCGTGAGTCACCATATTGATCTCATACCAAGATCTAGTTTTCCAAACAAAGCCTCATATAGATTGACACCCCAAGAGAATGAGGAGGTCAAGAAGCAGGTCCAGGAGTTGTTGGACAAGGGACTGATCAAAGAAATCTTGAGTCTGTGTGCTATTCCAACAGTACTCAGTCCGAAGAAAGACGGAGGCTGGAGGATGTGCACCGATTCAAGATCCATCAATAAGATAACTATCAGATATAGATTCCCATTGCCGAGGATGGATGATCTGATGGACTGCTTAAGTGGAGCAAAATTTTTTTCAAAGATAGATTTGAAGAGTGGATATCATCAGATTCGTATGAGAGAAGGTGATGAATGGAAAACAACATTCAAGACAAACGAAGGTTTGTATGAATGGCTTGTCATGCCGTTTGGTTTGACGAATGCACCAAGTACCTTTATGAGGTTGATGAATGAAGTCTTGAAGGATTTCATCGGGAAATTTTTCATCGTGTATCCGGATGACATATTGGTTTTCAGCAAGACAAAGGCTGAACATCTGAAGCATTTGGCTATTGTGATGAAGAGGTTACAGCAAGAGAAGCTGTTGATAAACATGAAGAAGTCCTCATTCATGAAGACAGAACTCATTTATTTGGGGTTTGTTATATCTGCAAATGAATTGAGGATGGATCCAGATAAGGTGGAGGTAATCAAGAATTGGCCATCACTGAGGGACGTATTTGAGGTAAGGAATTTTCATGGACTGGCTAGTTTCTACCGAAAATTCATTATAAATTTCAGTGGGATTAGTGTAGCAATGATGGATACAGTGAAGAAAAGACATAAATCTTTTCACTGGATAGCAGAGGCTGAGAAGAGTTTCAATTTGTTGAAACGGAAGATTACAGAACAACCAATTCTGGTGTTGCCAGATTTTCAGAAGACATTTCAGGTAAAATGTGATGCAAGCGGGTTTGCCATAGGAGTGGTATTGAGTTAGGAAGATAGGCCGATTGCATATTTCAGCGAGAAGTTGAATGAGGCAAAAGAAAAGTACTCCACGTATGATAAAGAATTTTATGCCATCATACAGGCATTGAAGAAATGGAGGCACTATTTGATTCCAAAGGAATTTGTTTTATATAGTGATAACCATGCATTACAATATGTGACTCAACAGGAAAAGTTGAATCAGAGGCATGTTAAATGGGTTGAATACATGCAAAATTTCACTTTTGTGATAAAACATATTTCTCGTACTGCTAACAAAGTTGTTGATGCTTTGAGCAGGAAGTGTTTGCTATTGCAGGAGTTCAAAGTCTGGACGTTAGGCTTTGATGATCTTAAGGACATGTATGCAAATGATTCAGACTTTAAGGAAGCTTATGAAGTAGTTGAGAATCTAGTTCTCAGAGACAGAATCCAGTGGATAGAGTACGTGATCCAGGAAGAGTTGTTGTTTAAGGGCAATCAGTTGTGTATTCCRAATTGCTCCATGAGGGAGAACTTGTTGAAAGAAAAACACAGTGGAGGATTGGCTAGATACTTCAATCATGATAAGACATTTGAAAAGTTGAGTGAGTCATACTTTTGGCCTGGTATGCGGTCAKAAGTCAAGAAATTTATGAACAGATGCAGGATTTGCCAGCATTCAAAAGGAAGGAAGTAGAATGCGGGATTTTATCAACCACTACCCATACTTGAGAAGCCGTGGGATGAAATTAGCATGGATTTTGTATTGGGATTGCCGAGGACACAAAGAGGTGTTGATTCCATCTTTGTGGTAGTGGATAGGTTTTCTAAGATGGCGCATTTTATCCCATGCCATAAGACCAGTGATGCGACTCACATCGCAAATTTGTTTTTCAAGGAGATTCTTCGACTTCATGGATTGCCGAAAAGCATAGTTTCGGACAGGGACACAAAATTCATAGGGAATTTCTGGAAAACATTGTGGAAGAAGCTAGGAACTAACTTGATGTTTAGTTCTGCTTATCATCCTCAGACGGATGGACAAACAAAATTGGTCAATAGAAGTCTGGGAGACTTGTTGAGGAGCTTGGTGACAGAGCACCATAGCAGTTGGGATAGCATATTAGCGCAAGCAAAGTTCGCATACAATGATTTAGTGAACAGGAGCATAGGGAAAAGTCCATTTTAGATTGTATATGGAATGCAACTGAGGGGAGTTTTTGAATTGAGGGATTCAGAACAGACTGATACTAGCAGTGTTGGTGCAGGAGAATTTGCTAAAGCGATGAAGGAACTTCACAGCCAGGTGAAGGAGCGACTGTTGGAATCAAGTCAGGAGTACAAGCGCAAAGCAGATCAACATCGGAGACAACTTCAATTTGAAGTTGGTGATCTGATTATGGCACATTTGAGGAAACAAAGGTTCTTGAGAGGAACATATAACAAGTTGAAGATGAACAAAATTGGACCATGCAAGGTCTTGAAGAAGATGGGAGAGAATGCTTATGAAATTGAGTTACCAGATGGGATTGGAATATCTCCGACATTTAATGTTTCGAATTTATATCCATATAAAGCTGATGAAGCAGGGGCAGAAACTGATGATCAACCAGAGGTCCAGTGGCAGAAGCAGATGCCAGTTGCAGAGAAGCCACAGATGGAATAGATACTGAATAAACGAGTGGGCAAGAAAACCAAAAGGAAGGAATATTTCGAATATTTGGTCAAGTGGAAGGACCATCCAGTTGAAGATGCCAGCTGGGAGACTGAAGCAGAGATATGGAAGCATGGACATACCGCGCAGGAGCTCATGGACAGGATCCCATGCAAATTTTCAAGCGAGGGAGTATGATGCAGGAGCATCCCTCACGACAAGCAAAACCAACGTGGAAGCAAAAGACAGCTGGAAGGCGCCCAGCGCAAGTTTTTGAATTTTTAAATTTTCCCCTTGAAGTTGATGCACTGAATATAAATGAGATCATTTAATTTAGGCACCTTGGTAAAAATGTAATCAGATCTCGAGCCATACGCTCTCGTCTGAGATAGACAGAGGCATTTATAGTAGTAGATGCAGGTAGATAGAATTGAATTCTTAGATTAGATAGTTCTAGAAGGAAGAGGGAAAACCGAACATATACATCCTCATTTGTATCATTGTAACATTAACAGGAGCAAGAAGAATCTAGAGCATAGGAGAATAGTAGAGAGTTGTAGAAAACACCCATGTACAGATCTTGAATTAATAGAAGAAGTTGATTCAGATTCATGGTTGTTGTGTTATTCTCTGTGTATGTGTGTTGAATGCTCTATTTATGAGAATTACTTCCTGTTATGCATTTGTTATCATGCTGTGTGTATGATTTCATGTGTTGAGATTGAAATCTAAGACGAAGTGAAGTGAGTTACAATTGTTTCTCTTTTGAGCAAGGATTCCTGCAAGGAGTGCAGTTGAAGTCGTCTGTAAGGAGTGCGGTGACAGAAGGCTCAGAGAGTAAACTCTTGTTCTCAAAGTACTCAGAAGTGAAAGTGGGTTGCTAAAGCCATGCAAGGAGTGTGTAGGCTAAGGAGAGTCTCAGTCGTGAAACTGAGCAAAGTATTGAAGGACTACTGCTTCAGGTGTGCGCAGAGTCAATAGAACTTCAACACTTAGCCATGATTGAAGATTTTTCACAAGGAGTGAATGCAAAGAACCTCGTTGAGGTTGAAGAAGTTCAGCAAATCTCAGGAAGGATAGGCCTCTGAGTCACTGAAGATCAACGTAGATAAGTGCGACTTGAAGTTGCAAGAACTGTCGCAGGTTGGTGAAGCTGTGAAGGAATATTGTGGAGAGATACACTTTTCTCATTTTGTGGGTTACACAAGGAAGAACAGACGGTTGAAATCCTCTGAGGATATTTCACGAAGTTCCAAGGATCGTTAGATCTTGCAGAGGTGCAAGGAGGTTACGGCAAGAAGATTTCGAAGAGTTTGAAGCTCAGGAGAGGTAGAGTCGTCGATTCAAAGTCATGGAAGCCGTTGGATCTACACGTGGTATCGTGTATCGGGGACTCATGAGTTGAATCCCCAAAGGTTGTGCAGCAAGAACAGCGATATCGTGAGATGTGATATCCTGACAAGATCAGGACCGTTTGTTGTGGAGGACAGGTGTAAGGATATTCTCTCATCTCGTAGACTCGGATGTTGGGGGATAGAAAAGGAATCCCTTCAGTTTCATGAGTAGTGAAGTGGCAAGAGGATAGGAGCCGTCCATCTGAGGAGGAGAGGTGGCAGAGATTGGTGATCTCGCGAACTCGAGAGTTTGCAAGTTGAGAGCCCAAGTGTTGGGTGCTCTAAGTCATGAAGCGGCGAAGTGGCGAGAGGACAGGAGCCATCCATCTGAGGAGGATAGGTGGCAGAGATCGGTGATCTCGGGAACTCGGGAGTTCACAGGTTGAGAGCCCAAGTGTTGGGTGCTTTAAGTCATGAAGCAGCGAAGTGGTGAGAGGACAGGAGCCGTCCATCTGAGGAGGACAGGTGGCAGAGATCGATGATCTCGTGAACTCGGGAGTTCGCAGGTTGAGAGCCCAAGTGTTGGGTGCTCTAAGTCACGAAGCGGTGAAGTGGCGAGAGGACAGGAGCCATCCATCTGAGGAGGACAAGTGGCATAGATCGGTGACCTCGTGAACTCGGGAGTTCGTAGGTTGAGAACCCAAGTATTGGGTACTCCAAGTCATGAAGTAGCAAAGTGGCGAGAGGACAGGAGCTGTCTATCTGAGGAGGACGGGTGGCAGAGATCGATGATCTTGCGAAATCGGGAGTTCGCGGGGTGAGAGCCCAAGTATTGGGTATTCAAAGTCACGAGGACGCGAGAAGCGAGAGGAGGATAGCCATTGTATCTGGATCGTAGGAGAACCGTTGGATCCACACGTGGGATCGTATATCAGAGCCTCACGAGAAAAGGCCCGAGAATTTGGCCGYGGGAATCGCGAGATTGCGAGAAGCGATATCCCGATAGCTAGAGGATAGTGTGGGGCCATAGTAGAGTCAATGAGTGGAATATAGGTGGCACGAAGCCTCGAGATCTCGCCACGAGAAGTCCCAAAGCATTGGCATTACGATTCGCGAGTTGCGAAGTGCCGAGTGACGAGGATCATGTGGTCGCGTGACAGAGCATAAGGTGGGACCCGCGTGGTCGACGGGTGGACACGTGTTGCCTGGAGATAGAAGTCAACATTTCATTGAATTCTCGCATCTCGGGGATTCGCGGAGTAGGAGGGTGAAAGCTTGACGGTTCAACCTGCGAGGTCGCGAGTAGAAAAATCCCTCGGGGAAAAGTCAGCGAGTTGATTGACCATCGGGTCTCAGGGATCTGAGAACCCAGTGTTCAACTTTTGAACTCGTGAAGTCACGAGTTCCGATTCCCCGATAAATCAAGGAAGGGGGATCACGCAAGAGAACTGTGCGAGCAAATTTCCTGATAGGGAAATAGAAGAACCTTGGAGTTCTTCAGGCCGAGAAGAAGAAGGTCCTGTGAGCAGACGTGCCCGTGGTTGGCGCGCCCCTGCGTCAGAAAGGGAGAAGAGATGAACTTAGAGGTGAGTTCATATCAGGAACGAGTGATGACAGAGGAGGATCAGAGGAGCATCATAATCATTGGGGGAATTCAGATATTCCTACCAACTAGCTCAACATAGGTTAGCATATGTGTTGCAGAGGTAGCAGAAGGAAAATGAGTAGAGACTGTCATCATGGAGGAGAAGGAGCAGACATTGATTTCTACCCCAATAGAAAAATAGGAGCACACAGTTGAGTTTCTCACTCAGTGGGAGATGGACTTGGAGATGTTGGAGGATTGGTTAAACAATCTAGAACTAGAGAAGGACTTCCAAGGTGCAGTAATACAAAGAGAAGGAGCCTTCCAGCATGAGGAGTAGCTGGAGGAAGTTGGAGTTGAACCAACACAAGAGGAGATGACATGATTTAGTTTGTTAGAGGAGATAGTTGAGCGATAGCTCAGTAAGGATCCTACAAAATTGGAATTTGTAGCAGAGTGGAAAGTAAGTGCCATAGGAGAAGAAAGAAGCATGGGATATCAATATGATCTGCCCTTTTATCAGCATGAGGAAGTGCAGCAGGGTAGTCTGCATGAAAGGATCCAGCTAGTGGACAATATGGATAGAGAGATAGAGGGAATCAGAGAAATGATGTTGAAGTCAAGAAAAGAAGATGTGAGCAAGGAGAAGCTGAGAAGAAGAGAACTCACAATAGAAGTAGGGAAGCAACAACAACAACAACATATCAGAGGAGTAGGTGGACAACTCTAGAGAAAATTTTGGGATCCAGGGGGATTTCAATAGTAGAGCAGAGGAGCTCATGAGAAGGAGTTCATGATTTTCCCAGCAGTGGAGTATGATGCAGGAGCATCGCTCCACCTCAGTATTGCGTTAGCTATTTAGCACATAAAAGTGCATTCAAGGAGGGGAGAGGTGCCACCCCTTCCATTTTTCCCTTGAATTTTAAAATTAAATGTAATTAAAAACAAATTAAATTTTTTAATACTTGAGTAGAGTCGAGTCATGCCTTTGTACAGGCAGTAGATGAAGTCACCTTTATTAGGATTGAGTTGTACAGATATTGAGCATCACCTCAAATAGGATAAAGTAATATGCCTGAGTAGTTAGGCGCTGTAAATGGTGGTTAGACACCACTAGAGTAGTTGGAGGGAAAGGCTCGATGACCTCCTCTTGTATAAAGTGTTGTAATGTATGCCTAGTAGAGGCTATTGAAAGTAGTCGAGAACTACTGAAAAGAAAAAGAAAATCATTGTAAGCCAAGGAAAGAAGAGTTGAGACTCAGTTGTAGTCCGAGCTCACACATGTTGTAATTGACATTAAAATTAATGAAAACAGAGAAATGTTTCCTTCCTATGAGTTTTCTGGGTGTTTATGTTTTTTATGAATGCATCTGAATGTTATCTATGTGTTATGTATGCATATGTCATATATGTATGAATAGGTTCCATTTGCAAGGTAAAGGTAGAATTCTCTATCTGTGAGAGTTGTTGAGTTGTTCTGGGTTCTTTAGGACAAATGCAAGGAGTGCACGACAGAGTGTTGAAAACTCTTTGAGCCAATGCATGGAGTGTGTATCTAAATTCTTCTTTGAATTCATAGGATAACATGCCAGGAGGGCACACCAGAATTGCTCACATAATCAGAGAAGAGCCTCAAGGTTACTCAACACCTTAGAGGGGAAATTATGTGTAGGAGAAAGCACAACTAGAGTTTTTGAATACTCTGAGAGCTTTTCCAGGTGGGAATTGAGCAGGTGCAAGTGTGCACAAGAAGAACATTGTTTTGGGTGAAAATAGAAGAGAAGTGTCAAGGAGGAGACACCCCATAGTTACTAAACACTTTGGTAAATAGACAAGAGAGATACTTCAGACTTTCTGAACACTCTAAAGGAAAGGCTCAACAAGGAGTGCTTTGAGCAAGTGCAAGGAGTGCATAGAACCAACATATTTTGAAGGGTTGGAGAAGTTGAAGAAGACAATGTTACTGAACGCTATGGAGATCTATTGAAGGAGAAAATACCTTAGAGTTGTTGAATACTCTGTAGTGAAGAAGCTCTGCAAGAAGTGCATTGAGCAGGTGCAAGGTGTGCGCAAGAGAACTCTAATTATAGTTCTAGGAGAAAGGTTTCCAAGAGGGAACACCATAATGTTAAGACTCAGAGGAGATTTGAGTTCAATTTTTCAAAGAGAGTGCAAGGAGTGTGTTATCACTAGAATTTCGTCTGCAACATTGCATGCAAATGGTTACAGAAATACAACACTGCCAAACACCCATTAGTTCACCTGCAGCACGAAAAATGCATTTCTAAGAGGCAAAAACTATACAACTGGAAGCAATTGACATGTGTTGAACCACTAAAGGAAGCGCGTGCACATTTCATGGGCCAAGGATGCCCATAGAGCGCACAATGCGCCACATGCACATCTTTTTACAAGAAAAATACGAACTCTTGTTTTTGCGCCTCTATTGTCACCTAAATGAGCAAAACAGAGGTGCTTACAAGCTTAGTTGGGTTAGCTAAGCAAGACAACAGTGAAGGAAAGGATTAGAAAAAGAAACATAAAAGACTAAGCTAAGAATTAAACTAAGAAAGGAAAGAACAACGAAACTATTGAGCATAAGGACATAAGAACAAGAAACAATAAGACTGATGTCACCAATGGAAAGGATTGCATGAGTGAAAAGAAAACACTGAGAAGAAAGAGGACTTTGGGTCCCTTCTTCCTCCAGGGGAGGGCTCTTGGACCCCCAAAATTGAGCTCTTCTTACAACTTTGAAACTTGAAAGAAATGGTGAAAGAATCCCAAGCTAATCCACTCAAAAGGTGAGGTGGATTGCCCAAATGTAATGATGCTAGTATGCTCTTGATGAGAAAAGAGGATTCCCCAAGAGAATAGCAGCAGCATAACCTTGCAAATGAATTCCTTGAAAATGTAGTGCACCCATGGCCTTGTTTTATAGCACCACTTTGAGGTATTGTGCAACCATCTTTTAGTGTGAAAAGGGGTTGTTTAGGGCATTTTTAGGTCTTTGACTAGCCACCCAGTTGGATCCAACTGAGATTTGGATGTCAAATCAACTTGGAAGTTGAACCAGAAGTGGGTGGGAAGCCGGCCAATCTCATAAATGTGTCATTCTTAGGTGTCCATGGATTTTAGTGACCACGGTCATGCATCGTGTGCATGTGCACTTTTCTTGCATTTATGGATGGCGCATGTGCACACACACCCTGCGTAGTCATAGCTTACTTTGATTTTATAACTAGTTGTATAGTTTTGGACCTTTTGGAAATGATTTTTTTTTAATTTTGGTCCATGGGTGAACTCATAGTTGTTTGAAGATGTTGGATTCCTTTAACCATTTGCGGACGAAATTTTAGTGATAACAGATGCCCCCTGATGGATGAGGTTAGGAGCATACATATAGTTGAAATTCATCAATGTTTCCTCTACTGAGAGTGTCATTTTAAGAAAGAGCGATAGTGAGAGTATCAAGAGTGACCCGCTGAAGGGAGAAGGGAACCTGTAGTACCAAACCTTCCATAAGGTATGTAAAATAAATTGTGTATAAATGAGGCGGGCATGCCCCATGCTCATGTCATGTAACTCAACAAGAAGGGTGTTGTATAGTAACTGAAACTCTGTGTTGATGTAGACAACTACAGCGCCCTCGGGGGTGGTTGTGATAAAGGTAGAGGACCATTCTGAGGAGGAACATACTCTGAATAGTAGGCAATGACACATGTAAGAAGTATCACGGATTTTGTGGGCATTGATAGCCCAGCCAAGTTCAGAGGTCTTCGGAAAATATAAGAAACAACTGCAATAGTCGCAAAGTAAGACCCACCATAACATGAGAAAGTGTTGAATTTGAATGTTATGGGGGTCAGCGACGGAAAGGAGAAACTATGTGTTATCACTGAAATTTCGTCTGCACATGGCGACAAGAACTCCGCATTGTCAAAACAGGAAAAAAGTCATTCATGGCACAAGATTAATTCCTCAGCATTGCAAAAGGGTCAAAAAACTATACAAATGACCAAAAATTTGAAAGGTTCTTTACATCATCTGGGTGCGTGTGTGTATGTGCATAACAGAAATGTACAAAGCGTTCATATGTGCACAAGGCGCGGTTGTTGGGCGAAAAACCCGCGTGCCTGCTAAACGGCGCATTTATTGAAATTGGTCGGCCTCCCAACCACTAATGGATCGGCTCCCAAGTCAATTTGACACCAAATCCGAGCTCAATCCTCATGGTGGGCTGGTCAAAGACCTAATTGTGCCCTAAAGAGCCCCTTTTCACATTCAAAAGAGGTTGCATAATAACCCA